>VYZU01036939.1:38049-86337 GCA_013401355.1 Ceyx cyanopectus
GTCATATTCTGATACATGGATGGAGACCATATAATAAATCTATATTCTTACAGATACCAAGGTACATGTAAGTCAGCCTACTGGCATTAGTTAGTTATAACTAATTATTATTATAACTAATAATTAGTTATAACTAATATATATATATATAACTAATAAATATATATATAAAACTAATAATTAGTTATAACTGTTATTATACATTGAAATATCAATTTACAATGGCTAAAATCAAAGCAGTGAAGGAATCACCAGTACCTATAGATCCAGGAAAATAGACCCAGATCTAGGACACTGAGTCAAGATGCTGACTAGGAGGGAATTTTCTCATCTTTCCTATGCCTTTTGGATGTAAATCTTTCCAAATATGCTTAAGAAGCAATGAAAGGAAGAAAGGTGGGATTGTATCCATGACATCTGTCTGTATATATATATTTGTGACCATTTCCACATACATGTGTAATTACAATTAGTTATCGGGTGGAATAAGCAGAGCATCATCTTGACTGAGCCATAAAAAAACCCAAAACAGAACAAAATAACAACAAAAAAACCCCAATAAAAAATTCTATTGATGGCCAAAAGGCCAGGATCCAGATAGGATTTCTGCTTCTGGATAAAACAGAGACAAAGCAAGGAAGCAATTAAACGTATTACTGAAACAAAACCACAACAAACCCACCCAAACATTTCCATGGTAAATTTCCAAGGTCACAGGGAGGAGATATCCTTAAGAGGCACTACAATTCAGCAGAGAACAGACATAATTAATTAAGACTAGAGGAAAAAAAAAAAGGAACTTGAAGTTTATGATATTTGAAGGTTTTTCTCCATCGTGTTAAATGATACATGCAAATAAAGAGCCATTTTCACTACAGCAAGGAAATACTCTGCTCACCAATCAAGAGCTCCTCACTGCTTAACCTGAACAACAATAACTCTACTACTCTGTGAAGAGTGTTAGTAAATCAGGATTTAGTAAAAATGAAACAAGAATGTGTTTGCATACCATTTTCTTTGTGGACAAAGGCTCCCTGAGGAGATTCTGGGATACCTTTCCAAATTGTGATGGGTTTGGGATAACCAGGGTCCATGGATCTCATTTCTTCACTGTACCTCCAGTACCTGAAATTTTTTTAAAGGACAAAAAAAATATCATTAATATAATATATTTATTCATTAATATTAAGTCTATATAATTATATATTAAAATTATTATCAATTATTAATATAATTGAAATAAATCAAAATTTATTTATGTCTTCTATTTACATATTTATTTCTTTTCATTCATTTAGATGCTAGAAGATAACTACATAATAGGGTTTTTTTTCCTTCTCACATTTGCTGCATTTATTAACCACAAATGGTTGACTTCTAGTCTTTGAGCAGACTAACAGATTACAAAGAAAGCTGTTTATGAACTTTTTTTTAAGGAGGAAGAAGCCAACTAATTAGTATGGATCTCATCAAAGCAGTTCTGATGCCTAGGACCTGTGCACAGTGACACAGAGAGAAGCACTAGACGTAAAATAAAGAAAGACACATTAATGGTTTAGATGACATTTTAATCACCAAAATTACAGCAGAATGAGATTAAAATGCTCCCAGCCATCTTCATTTAACTCCTTATATGTATACATTGCAGCAGCATTTCATTATCTATTCAATAGATAGTGTCATACAAAATTTAATCTGCTTTTGTGCCTTTTTGCCAGCCAGTCCTTCTCCAATTTAAAAAGCCTGCAGCATGATTTATTTTGTTTTTTTTTTTCATTTAAACTCAGCAGGCAAATTCGAGGCAATGTGAACATGGAAGGAAGAGTTCTAGCTGTGCTATGATTTGCTCTTAGAGAAAATGCTGATAATTTCTTTGTCTTTATGCAGCTGGAGAAGTTACTGTGCATCTTATTGTAAACTGGTTCTAAGAATAAACATACCCTCTGTGTATCCTCAGATAATATTTGAGTGGATTATTTCATATTTTGATTGGCTCCACTAATTTAGAGCATTGTCTGGAGCAGAGTTTTCTTGGAGATATTTTTATTTTTGTCCAAAATCTGATTTATTCATGTGAAAAACTGCATTAAAAAGCATCCACTCACCATGTCAGCACCTGAGAATAGGTCACTTCCACTGAGAAGCTGGTGACTGCTAAAAACTTGACTTTTTTTGTCTAATTTGAATACAGCTGACTTCAGTTTTTAGAAATCCTTTTTATGATCATTCCTGATATATTAAAGAGACCTTAAGAGGATCCTATTTTGCCCTTGTGAGTGGTTGATGTCTGATGCTTGAGATAGTAATAAGGAGGATACTTGTAAGATGTGTTAAAAACCAAGGTAATGGTCCTGTCCTTTCAAACTCCTTACAGTTCAAAGAATCCNGGAAGTGTACTTCATGGCTTTAGAAAAAGGATATTTAAAAAACATTTGCTAAAACATATTCTTGATCTGATGTGTTATTTACTTAATGATATTCTGGACTAATGAAGAATGATCTTCATTGCGTAACTGGGTATTTTCAACTATTAAGAATAATTATCCATCTGCTTTAGACATATGAGTGTTACAATCCCTTTTACTATTTGGACTTTTAAACCTTTTTACTGGTTTGGGGTTGATTTTTCATTTCCAGACAATATTTGATGCTTTGTATTCACCTGTTCTAACATGTTTAATCTGGATTCTACTCCAGAGCACCTTGTGAGAGCCTGACTATTGTGTGCCTCAAACCTTGGGTAGTGATAAGATCTGGAGATGGGATTTAACCAAAAGGCAGAGCTAAAAGAAGTACAGGTGACATCAGATTCCTACTGGACATCATTTCCCAGGAGTGTGGAGGTGGAAAATTTTACCTGAAAATGAACTTCCTTAAAAATTGTAGTCAGCTAACTGGGGGAAGTAAATTATTTAGGTGGTTTTCTTCTTCACTGTGGAATTGCCTGAAATGATACTTAGTTTTTCAACACCACAAACATTTTAATTAGTTATCTTAGGAATGGATTTATAAATTACTAGTTATGAATGTATAATATACATTATTTATCATCTAGAAATGATTCCTAAATCTTTAACAATAAATTTGGTTGTGGTGCAATTTCAAAGCACTGCTAAACATGATCAGCTGCAGGGTGCTGAGTATATTCTAGGATGTGCAGGAGGGATAACCCAACCCAAACCACTACATGATTCTCTGCTTTTGTGAGTACTATTAGTGTCTCAGATTCCTAAGCTCTGCACAGTTAGCAAGTAGTCTTTTAATGACACTAAGACAAACCTTCCAAATATTACTAAAGAGTATTTTGTCTCTGCTCAAATCAATGTGACAAATCAATCAACAAACACAGTGACATTCTGAAAACCTGCAAGATCCATCACCCAGATAACTTGCAGGGTTTCAAAAATTAATGAGTTCTCTTGACATCTCAATAAAGCAGACAAATACTCTTATTTTTACAGGCAGGGAAATGAAGACACAGAGACACTAAGTGCCTAGCATGAGTCTTTTTCAGGACTGGACAATAACTCAAGATTTTCTGATTTTTTTGAGTTATTAAATTATAAAACTAAGTGTCTCTTCTGAAGGGAACAGTAAGATTTATTTAAAGATAACTCCTAAGGAACTGCTCAAATTGTTCTCTAGCTTCCTGGTTCAGCTGTCATTTTCCTTTCTTACCTCATTTTTAAACAGTAGCAGAGGAGCAATTTTCATTGACCTTAAAAAGTTCTGGATCATGCCTTGCTTGTGTGCTAGGGTTTAGGAAAGCAGCAGGAGGAGGGAAGAATCCACACAACTCCATGCCATTGCATGAAGTGCTTGAGTGGCTCAACTTCTTTGGAGGAGCAGAGGAAAACCTGAACACACTTAAAGCTGCTCTTCTGCATCCCTGCAGGATACTTATACCAACCTGTCTCCTTTGAAGAAGTAGGTTTTCCCAACATCTTCCCACCAGATTGCTGAATCAATGCCATGGGAAGGAATCCCACTTCCAAGAGTTAGCAAATCATGAGGGTAACCTGGTTGGAGAGTCGTGTCCTTGAAAACCCAGAACTTGTTACCTGTAAAAAAACAGATATTTATATATCTATATCCACACATCCATGCAAATAAAGTGTTCATATTATATAATTATATATTCATATTAATACACTCCCAAGAAATAAGCAGGACTCCCAGAGGGCTGCAGTTGTTCTGCCAAGCGGAGTGAAATGAAACATGTTCTATCACTGCAGATAATGCAAAATTAACTATGCCTTGCAGACACCTTGCATTTAAAAAGCATCTTTCACTCAATAAGCCCACAGAATATTTTGATTCCAGCTCTGGAGGGATCAAACCCAGACTGAAAATGAAGTAGTCTCAAGAGGCTGTGTGGTTGGTAGTGTGCTGTGTTTACAGCAGTGCTACACAACACTTCTGCATTTCATGGGGAAAGAAGAGGGGATTTGAAGGCAAAATGAAGGAAGAAAACATCTCAATAAATCAGAAATTCCTATCCTGATAGAGACCATATAATTCTATTACTCTGTATCCTCTTTCTCCTCAGCAAGTTACTTATGAAGAATGCATATATTAATTTTGAAGATAGATTTTTTTTTTTTTTTACAGGATTTACATAGAATGTAAGTTGTTTGTTTGGGTTTTTTTAATTATATTTTCTTTAGTGTGGCCTAAAGACACCAAACTTGAGGTTTTGGAGTCCCACAGATGAAAACTTAGGGTTTTTTCTGAAATTAATGATGGTTTACCTTTAGTATTTTAACCTTTGGTTGTGGATGCGAAATCATTCAAACCCACCTGACAACTACATGCTTATAGTATATAAATATATATATATATATTATGACTCTAACTGCCTTTTAGCTGCATCAATTTCCTAGCCAAGCTCTTCTTCTGCACTGAATCCATCCACAGTTCTCTCCCCTGGTCCATCATCTCATATTAAACATTTCATCTACCACTTTCCTCAGTAACTGTGTTGTCCTCCAGACTCTTTACTAGGGTCTTCTCAACACACTGTGCCTCCTGTCCTATTCCTGCAACTATTTTTTATTATTTTTTATTTTATTTCCTCTAATTCTTCTTCAAAATACACTTCTCACCTGGGTGCTTTCAGTAGAGACTTCTCATTCAAACTCAGACAGCTCTGGCTGGAAAAAGAGAATAAAGATCCTCATATGCCCCCTAGAAATTGGGGAAAGGGAGCAGATTTGCATTTTAGTATTTAACTAAAGCTTTTCTGCCACCCATGTCCCAGGGACAGACTTTCTGAGCTCTACTGTGCATGAACCAGGTGGTTATTTTCTCTTCAAAACACTCCCCTCCCCTGTGCTTCCAAGGAGCATTGCTACTTTTACTAATGACAGCAGTGCAGGAGAAGTCACCTTTGAGCCTTCTGAGTTACAGAAGGGTTCAGAGAAGATCCATGAACACAGACACTGAATTGGCCTATGGGGCTATTTCACATTTGTTGATGGTATTGAAAGTTTAAGGGCAAAAAGGTTGAAAATATACTTTGCTCAAGCTCATTTGGAAAGAGATCATAGAATGTTTAGGGCTGGAAGGGGCCTCCAAAGGTCATCTGGTGCAGCCCCCTGCAGGGAGCAGGGACACCCTCAACTAGCCCAGGCTGCTCAGAGCCTTGGCCAACCTCCCCTGCAATAGCTCCAGGGATGGGGCCTCAACCACCTCCCTGGGGAGCCTGTGCCACTGAGCCACCACCCTCAAGGGAAACAACTTCTTCCTGAGATCCAGTCTCAATCTCCTCTGCTCTCATTTCAACCCATTACCCCTCATCCTTTCACTGCAGGCCCTTGGAAACAGCCCCTCTGCAGCCTTCCTGCAGCCCCTGCAGGCACTGGCAGGTGCTCTAAGGTCTCCCCAGAGCCTTCTCTTCTCCAGGCTGAACAACCCCAGCTCCTTCAGCCTGTCCCCACAGCAGAGCTGTTCCAGCCTCTGAACATCTCTGTGGCCTCCTCTGGCCCTGCTCCATCAGCTCCATGTCTCTCCTGTGCTGAGGGCTCCAGAACTGGATGCAGGGCTCCAGGGGAGGTCTGAGCAGAGCAGAGCAGAGGGGCAGAATCCCCTCTCTCCAGCTGCTGGCCACACTTCTCCTGATGCAGCCCAGGATGCCATTGGCCTTCTTGGCTGCCAGTGCACACTGCTGCCTCATGTCCAGCTTCTCATCCACCAACACCCCCAAGGCACTGTGTTGTTTACATCTTTTATAAGAAAATAGAATGTTAACCCAAAGATCTAGGACCACGCAGTCACAAAGAAGGAAAATTGTAGAGCTGTTTTGCAGTTGATTGTCTATTTTAGCTGTCCCTCAGTGGTGCTAAGCATGTGTTTAAAGGGAGGGTGTCTGTAATCTCCCTGTTTGTGCTGGAGTGATTTAAAGCATGTTTTTCATCACAGTTTTGATTAGGAGATGGGTTATAGTTTCATAGTTTTTTCATAGTTTTTATAGCTTGACTGTGCTGAGAATTAGCTCCTTTTCTCTCTAAATACATATTCATGTATTTTTTTATATTAAAAACAAATGCTTAAGTCTTAAATGCTTTCATTTAGCTTATATTCTACTAGGAAACAGTCACTGCAGTTCAGTAACTGTGATTATAATGGGAATCAAGAAGACCAGACAAAACAAGTTATCATTTGGTCCTTAGGCATGTTCAGAGTCCTAACCCATCCCCTTGGCAGAAATCACCACAATTTATTTTATGAGGTTGTTTTCTAAGGGTTCTGGTTGGTGGGTTTGTTGTTTTCCCAGAGAATAAAGCACCACATGTTTCATGAAGTCTGGCCAGCCTTCAGAATGTTTCATCTCTACTTTTATTACCTAAAAAGGTCACAAGCTGGGGATTAAGCAAGTGAAAAAAAAGTCCAAATGTCTTCCTTTTTGCAATAATTCTATATATTTCTATATCTCTATGATGTATATAACTCTATATCATCAATGTAGGGAGAAGGATGAACTGTGACTGCAATTTTTTGGCTGTCTTTTAACACCCACCTTTGCCATGCTAAAAAATAAATATATAACATTTATTTTGGAAATAAAGGTTATCTGTGTTAGATGAGGCAATTTCCCCAAACTTTTAGGGACTGTACTCAGTTAAAATGGTAATACCTGTTTATTTAGTTATTCATTTATTTTCTCCAGTCACCCCTGCTCTTCATTTTGGTCTTTCAACCCAGGATGAAGTCACTTCAGACTAGTATCTCCAAATGGCCATTCACACTTCCTTAGGGTTTTTTTTTCTCCCTCTCTAGTTCCCACATGAAGTTTCTGCTCTTTCTTTCTGACACTGTCATAAATCTCTCACCCCAAATCAAACTGTCAGCAGTGGGATAAGGGCAATTGAAAGTTATGATGATGGCACAGGTACTCTGAGCTTTACAGCAGCCTTTCTACTGCTACATTTGGTTTCCCATCTCATTCAACAGCACAGATGGCTCGACAATTTCATTTTTAGCACCATATAAATTCTCCCAGGTAGACAGAATAAATCTTACTGTTCAAACTTCCTCCTTAAAAAAAAAATAAAGAAAATAAAGTGTCATTCTGGTGCCATCTGATTATCATTCATCATGGACACCATCAGTGACTAAAAAGCATGTCAACATCTGGTTTTTTACAGCAGCCATCCACCAGATTGCTGTGTGCTTTATGAGCATCATGAGGCAAAGCAGGCAGGCCAAAGATCTTAAGCCACCTGAAAAGAGAAGCATCACTCTACACTACAAGCACTACTCTGCACTACTGATTTTTGCCAGTTCTTTTCCCTCATGTAAATAAAGATGATTGAAAGAAAAAAACACACAAAGCAAACAAGACAAAAGGAAAAAAAAAATAATTAAAAAAACCCCACAAAAACCCAGGGAGATTTTAAAACCGAAGGAGACTCTTCATCCCACAGTCTGATATGTACAAAGGGAGACAAAAATCTAATGATAATTAAAAGTAATAAAGACCTAAATCTGTTTTGCAATTTCAGTCATTTGTTTCAAATCTGGGTGGGGTTTTTTTGCCATCCTGAAAGACAAGGATTCTTTACTTCACACAGGAGATCCATTGCTCCACAAGGATGACTGGAGGAGTGAAAATACAGTCCCAGGACACCATGATGGCACTCCAGCTATCCTTTTTTTTTTCTGGGAATAATGGCCATCAGTGTTGGCTTAGGTTAGTGCCTAACAAAACAAATCAAAACTTCAGAGAAATTGCACAAGGAATCACAAGGGCTTCTGATCTTGGCAAACAAAGGGACAACATGTGTGTCCCTGGAGAAGAATTGGAAAGAACTCTGAAAAGCAAGCAGTTGAGAAGATGCCTGCAACAAAAAAATCCAAGCACTGAATCAACTCATCCCTACCAGGAGTCAGAGTGAAGAGTTAAATAACAACAGACCATATTCTGGAGTCACTGGAAAGGAAAAGAAAGCAGCTCTAAGAGTTCAGATTGATCATTCCTGTCTGCAGCTCAACAAATCAAGAAGAGAGTTGGAGAATTGGAGGCATCTTGATGATGATTCCCCATCTATTCAGCTCCTAGGAGTTGGTGGCATGAATTTGTATTATGACAAAAGTAAAAAGCACGTGGTGTACTGGAGTCGTGTGAGTAGAAAACAGACTCTATGGAATGGAATTTTCCTTGTGAATCACACAGAAAATACAATTTATTTGATAGTAAAACAGAAACCTCACCTTCCCCGAACTGTTAAGCAGTTGCCTGATGTTACTAAGCATTTTTCATTTAGCATTCCCAAGATGATCCTGTTTCCATAGTGAAAGAAATGCTATTTCTATCTCCCTGGTACTGGAAAAATCAACTCATTTTTGATGCAACAACTGAAAGAAAACTTTTTTTACCAGTGAGCAAGTGATCACAGCACTAAGTGGCTGAATCATTTCTCACAGATCTATTCAGTTTCTTCTTCCTCCTCCCAGATGATTGTCTCAGAAAATGTATTTACATGTTTGTGGTTTTTTTTCTCTTTTGTTGCTAAATGGGCATTTATTTAACACAGTTTCATCTTCTCACCTAAATTAGAATGATTAGCAACAAGTCAACCCATAGAAGATATTTTTTCTGGCTTCTTTAAAAATATTAAATACACGTCTATGAAAAAAAAAAAAGGTTTTTCCCACCTGAAACTCTTAAGATCACAGTTCTCAGATGAAATAATATAGTGAGATATATGCAGTGCAGGTGCCATTGAAACACATGTACATTTGTTAAAAAAAATAAATAAAATAAGAGCTAAGAGAACCACAGAAAAAAACCCAAACTAGTATTTGTTCTTGCTCAATCCATCACAAAGGATTTCATAGCTCACTGCATTGCTCTGTCTTTTCTCTATGTATCAGGTTTTTTTTTTCCTGAAGCTATCAGCACAGATCTGATCTGTAGGGTTTCAACACCAAACAGAGCTGTAGCTGCCAAAATGAGACCATGTAACTCTCACACTCTTCATCCAGCCACCAACGTGCAGCACCATTTACAAATCACTGGGGGAAAGGAGCAAGCCACGTCCCAAGAAGCCCAATCTTCCTTTCCTTCTTTACTTACCTTTGAAGAAGACAAAATTCCCCTCACTGTTCTCATAAACTGCATCAATGCTGGGAGGCAGTCCCCTCCAGAAGTAGGTGATCTGCATGGGGTATCCATCCATCACCCTGTTGTTCCTCACTCGCCAAAACCACTGGTCCTGGAAAGCAAATGCAGGGCTCTTACAATGCTTGGAGGCACTCAGATGGCTTCAGCTGCTGTCTGGAAAAGCCCATCCTGGCCTCTTGAAAGCATGACCTTGCAGTGTTTGCATCACATGCTTGTGGTAACATTCCTGCCCCATCCACATGTCACCAATGTGGCCAAAGTGGTTTTTTTTCCCCCCCTGAGGTGGGAAGAAGCTTCCCCATGGGAGCAGCAAGAACACACAGCCTGCTGCATGGGGTGATGGCACCTTCTCAACAGCACTCCTCTAAGGGCCCCAGCTCTGTGGACTGACTGCAAGGGCTTTTGGATCAAACCACAGGCCAAATATCATGGGAATCCAGGCAGGCTTTGGAGAGCAGCTACTCCTGAAAGTCTTTTTTCTTTGCAGTAGTTCCTAAGAGTGGACAGATAAAGCTGTAACATCACTCCAGACACACAGCTGTAACATTCCAACAGATGAAGCTGTCACATTGCTCCATCCATCTGGGAAGAGCCACACGGATGACACCTTCAGTGCAGTGAGGATCTGCAATCCTTCTGTGTGGCAGCAGGGTTCATGTGGCAGCCAGGTAGAGCTGCTAAAGCCAGTGGGCTGGGAAATCTCTCTTCCCCCCTGGCTTCTCCCTGCGGGAAGTGCTGCTGCTTTAAGTGAGAGCCATACAAAAGCTGAGGAAGGAGGAATGGGCAAGTTGAGGGATGAGTGTGTACCACACTAGGTGGATGGAGATGTTGCTCTTCTGCTTTTCTACCAACACCAGTTGCAGCTCATCCAAGATTTAGCTCCAAATATTTCACTTTTTGCACACACTTGACCCATTTTCACAGAGAAGGTAAACACTTGGCAGGGGCAGGTCTCTGATGAACTGTGTTAATTATCTTTCTAAACCTGAGATCACCCCTCTCTGGAAGTGTTTATCTTTCCAATGACTTAGCTCTTCATACAAATACAAAGCAGCTCAGCATATGCACAAACCCACATCTTCAGGATGTGTATCAATGAGTCTAAAACTGGAAAAGTTGGGTCTTTTTACTCCCCAGATGCTACAAAGAAAGGAGACTACTACTTCTGTACTTCTGGTGCTAGATGACTCTTTGGTGAGTTACGTAAGTAGAATTGTTTTGACCAGATTTCTATGTCTACAGTGCAAAAAGCTCTTCAGAAATGAATCACCTGGCACAATACATGTCCTTCATTCCATGGTAAGCTTCACTTGGCTAATTGCTTCTCTATACTGATGATAAAGGGAATTTAGGGTCCTGTTTAGGCATCTGCAAAGTACAAAGTAAAATGGGATCATTCTGGGATTGATAGCACCCCGTGAACTTTGACTCCTTTGGCCTCACTTGCACATTTACAGCACCCTCACCTACCTGCAGGTATGTCTGTGCCACTTTGTGCCAGCATGAAAAGCCCCAAGCAATCCATGACACTGAGAGCTCTTCACTGCTTTTCAGCTTCCACTCACCTCATTTCCTCAGCAAGCACCTTGACTGCAAGAGCTTTGTCAATGTAAGGACATTAGCACTTTTATGTTGGTTTTAAACAGAACAGGCACCTGATTTGCCAAGAGATCCTATTTTGAGGGATAGCCAGAGCAAGAAAAATCAGCAACTACCTGGAAATGTCTGACAACAAGAAGGGAAGTTTGGATCATTCATGAGACTGGGCAAGGTAGGTTGCAAGAAGATTTTATTGATGTGAATTTTCCTGGCTAGCTTTCATGTGAGCATACTGGACTCAAAGTGAAATCTTGAAGTGAAACCAGCAATTTTATCGTCTACATTTTGATCACCAGGCATCACTGCTGAAAATGTGTTGTCAACACAGGTCAGCTGGCACTGCACATCCAAACAGGCACAGTCCAAGAGAAAGTGCATCCACTCTAACAAAATCTTTCACACTTGAATAGCTTGAACAAGTTTCCCTGACAAAAAATGTCTCAGTGCATGTCATTATACTGAATAAGCCCAATTTTCTCTCTTTTAAGAACCACTGTGCATTGAAAAAGTGCTTGTCTTTCCCACTATAATGGTTAAATAGCCTTTAAATTGCTTTATTTCCCCAAAACACACAAACTCCTGCAGGCAGGTCGACCACATGTTGTGTCACATGCACTCCAACCCCAAGCCAAAGTGTTTCAGCAACACTGCTCAAGAGTGATGATGGGGTGAAGAAGCAGGAGCAGTCACTCCAGTTGTCATGAAATTTGCTTTGTTTAGAAGATGAGATACTTCTGAGGGAAAAAAAAGACTAAAAGAAAAAAAAATACTTTTCTTTCCTCTTTCCTCTTTCTTTCCTCTTTCTTTCCTCTTTCTTTCCTCTTTCCTTTCCTTTTCTCTTTTCTTTCCTGTTTTCTTTCCTGTTTTCTTTTGTTTTCTTTTGTTTTGTTTTCTTTTCTTTCTTTTCTTTATCTCTTTTCTTTCTTTCTCTTTTCTTTCCTCTCTTTCTCTCTCCTTTCTCTCTCCTTTCTTTCTCTCTCCTTTCTTTCCTTTCTTTCCTCTCTTTCCCTTCCTTCCTTCCTTCCTTCCTTCCTTCCTTCCTTCCTTCCTTCCTTCCTTCCTTCCTTCCCTCCCTCCCTTTCTTTTCTCTTTCTTTCGCTGTTTATTTAACTATTTTTCAAGTGACCATTTCAACCTGTACTCAACAATTCGTTCCAATTTTGGCCTTCATTCTCACCTTCACCTTCTTTCAGGTTCCCTAAGGGACACAGCTGAGGGACAGAACTAAAAACAACCTCCAGAGTTTCCAGTTCATCCACAACACACAAAAGAGTAGAGATTTTAGTGCTAAATTCATGGAGTTTCTTCTCTCAGCACCTCATTTTCTCCTGCACCTCTGCACCAATACCCATTGCCAACCAGAAAACATTCCTTTTAATTCATTAATTACACTGCCCTTTATCTGACAGCTAATGAACTCCATCTGCAGTTCTGTGACAACATGTGACACCCACTCAGGAGTCCAAATGACACCAGTAAATCAAGGGTGGCCATGAGATGGATTTTAAGACTTTTAGCAGAGATTTTGCTTTACAAGGAATCCTACAACTCCCTTTAGGTCCACAGGGCAAAGATTTAAGTGGGAGAGGTGCATCTTTATGGGCATCTGCTTGGGCACTGATGGACTCCTCCAGAACAATGAAAGCAAATAAAAAAACTAGGAAACTCACCCATTTCTTTTTTTATGGGAAGTGCTACACTGCTTTCAAGTGTCTCTCTTCAACTGAGCCACTGATGTGAGAAATTTCACTGGTGTAAATCTATTTTTCAAGCAGACAACCAAAAGAGCTAGTGGTTTTCTCCAGGAAGTCCTCCAGGAGAACCTCCTTCATGGACACCATGCACCCAAAATGCTGCTCTCTTGCTCATCTGAGGTCTGAGTGGGGTTGATGCAACAACAGGAACAACCAGAGCTGGAACAAAACCACTTCCTTATGTTCAACATCAGATTCCAAGACCTGGCCAATTAAAAGTTGTTTCAAGTTTTCTCTTAAAAACCCTCAGGCCTAGAAAAAAAATAATTCCAAAGAGGCTTTTAATTATTATTATTTTTTTCAGTTAGTTATTAACTAACTAACTACCTTTCAGCTGCACTGCAAAAGGTGGCCTTTCCAGTGTAGATGAAAACAGTTTGGGTTGGGGTTTTTTTTCCCCTTTAAAAATCTTCTCTCCATTTCCAACTAGCAAACTGAAATCAGTTCATTATGAACTAATTTGTTCCAAATTAAATACTTCTTAAGACTGCTGTTAGTATTTGGTGTTCTATGGAAGTAACTGAGGACACATTTAACTCTGAAATTTTGCATCCTCATTTTGTTCTACCTTTGCTCTCATTAGTATATGGGTTTGATATTTATAATATAAATATGATAATAAAGATTATATTTATTTCAATTTATTTCCATTTATTTATTTTAAATTACACCCAGGTAATGGATCTGGGTGTTAGAAAGGCCTAGCCAACCATCAGCATCAGATGGAGGAGTCAAATCATTAATTAAAATGATCCCTGCCTCATTTTGATTTCTAGATTGGACAAGTTGTGCAATCAGATTTGATTCTGTATAGGAAAAGAGGATTTTATTTCATATTGCTTGGTATTACAAGATAATCTGCTATTCATTGTGTTATTTCACCTGATTCATCTTACTCAAAATAGATGAAAATAGAATTTTTTCCCATTGCTTTCAACTGGTTTTACTCAGTAGGCAACACTTAAAAAGCCACTCAAGCCACAGCTCATAAAAAAAAGAAGAAAATAGAAGATTTAAATAAATATTTCTTGTAACTTTTTGATAGTTTCCAAATAGTGTGAATAGTGTTTCACTGACTTGTTGAAAAACTACACATGGATGTTGTTCTAAATTATTTCAGACCTCAACTGTTTAGTTGTGCAGGTTTTGTTTTTTTTCCACAGGAAACAAATAATTCAGAGGAACAAATGAGGTTAGTTTATTTTCATTTAAACACTTGTCAAGCTTCTGTATTGTGGACCCTCAACCACTTGATAGGGGGGAAAAAAAAAAGAGAAAGGAACAAATTAAAACCACACTTCTGGAATATAAAGATTTAGTAAATGAATATGAAGCAATTTCCAAGCCTGATCAATACCACTGCTTGAAAAAGCTTACAAGTAATTCCAATTGTTTCCCAAAATGTTTCCTCAAATTAGCTGAAAGGCCACAACTTTGTACAACAAGAAATTTTAATTAAGCCTCGTGCTCCAAGTGTTTTTGCAATTACTCCCTTTGGTTCCATGAGGATGTAGCCCCAATTAAAATGTGTTGTTAATATTCCAAGATAACACTTGCTGGTGGTACAGATTTGAAGATCTGGCTCCATGTCATTGCAGATTATTCCTTGCTGTGACTTTTGGTAATTCTATTTTGTCAATAGTGCTTTTTACTATCCTCTTGCCAATGAAATATTGTTAAACAGTTCAAGACTGATTCTCTGCAAACAGAGTTCCACAAAATGAAAAGTTTTGTACCCTAATATTCAGATAAATATTTTTGCTCCTCATTTTTATTGTAGAAAAATCAAAAGTAAAAAAAAGTGTCATGGGATTCTCTGTAGCAAGCAAATATTGTAAGGGGCTGGAGAGGGGAGAAAAAGCAGGATTTTTTCTTTCAACTGTAATTCACATTGTTAGTCCTTACTCAAGTGATTATATCCACCAAGGGCTTCTGTATCTCCATTTTCCCCACTGAGACTGTTTGTCTAGACTAGAGATATTCATGAGAAGTAAATGGAATGGATCAAAGCCTTTCACAATTGTAATTTGAATAGCTCTCTCTCATTTCACAGTGCTATACAGAATTCAATTGCTCCAGATTTCTTGCATTCCATACCATGTGAAACCTGTTCTGATGCAAAGCACAGTGAAGTTAATGGTCAGCTAGGTTTCAGAACAACCTCTTGACATCAGGGGAGAAAAAAGAAAGTTCTAGGCAATGGCTAGAACTTCTGATTAAATAGCCAATGCTAAAATGCTTAGAAAATTATGTTTACCATATAGCAAGAAACAGCAAACTCCACATAAATCCCCAATTATTTTAACATCTAATGATATATTGTAAATACATCATTCTTACTAATTCCATATCAACCCCCAATTCCAAAAGGGCTGTGAAATGCCATCTCTGCAGTTCTTCATGAAACCAAATGCAGCCTAAACTCATGCCAGGAGGTAATTGTTTTGGCTTGCTGACCACATCAGAAATGGTTTCACAATGGTCCTCAGCAGATGAGGAGTCAGAAAAACCAGTTTGCAAGTTGTGGATAAATCAGTAGAAAATAGGAAACCAACAGCCTGTGAAGGCCCTCCTGAAATTGGTTCCATATTCTACCATCTGTTAACAGGTCAGAAGACATTTGTCTGAGTGGGAAATGCTCTTTGTCTGGTGGACAAGCTTATTTACATTACAGCAATCACCTTTGTACCCAAGAGGGCTTCAAAATGCTGTTGTTCAAGGAGTGAGATCACTTTGCCAAGGTGAATACTAAAGCTGTAACAGGTTAAGATCCATGGATTTCTCTCTGAAGGATTCCCCACTAAACAAAGGACCAGTGCAATCACGAGGAGATGTTCTTCTGTGGAGCAAAAAACATGTGTGACAGAAAAAAACCTGTGACCTGTCCCTCCAGTCTTACCCAGGCCAAGTTCCATACATTCAGTGCTTACTTCTCTGCTCAAGAAAGGAAGGATTTTGTTAAAATCACTGAAGCTGCCATGGGAAGGTAAAGAGAAGGGATATTACCAGCAGTCACACAGATTGCTGAAGAGGTAGTTTTGTTGCCAAGGAACAAGCTGCAAAGAGAATAAAACAAGTTGGATGTGCCTCAGAAAGAGCAGGATAAGCAACCAGTGTTGCCAATCCATACCCTTGGAGACACAAGAATTCTGAGCACCCACTGTGCCCCTGGAACACTATTTACCTGTGTAGAAGATCCAGCCTGTGTTAATGTGAGTGCCTTTAGTGATGGGACATCCTAGGTCATCCTCCAGACTGCTGGAAAAGCAGGGTGAATTTTATGATGGTATAAGTAGATGGTTAGATGAGGGGAGGGCAGTGGATGTGATATACCTTGACTTCAGCAAGGTTTTTGCTACTGTCTCCCATGGGATCCTCACAGCCAAGATGGAGAAGTGTGGGTTTAGTTACGGTGTAATAAGGTGGATTGGGAAGTGGTTGAAGAACAGATCTCAGAGAGTTATGGTCAGTGGAGCAGAGTCTGGCTGGAGGCCTGTGACTAGTGGAGTCCCCCAAGGGTCAGTGCTGGGTCCAGTATTATTCAATATATTCATCAATGACCTGGATGAGGGGGTAGAGAGCACCCTCAGCAAGTTTGCTGCTGACACCAAACTGGGAGGAGTGGCTGACACAGCAGCAGGCTGTGCTGCCATCCAGAGAGACCTGGACAGGCTGGAGAGCTGGGCAGGGAGAAATTTAATGCAATTTAAAAAGAGCAAGTATAAGGTGCTGCATCTAGAGAACAACAACTCCATGGATCAGTACAGGCTGGGGGCTGATGTACTAGAGAGCAGCTCTGGAGAAAGAGCCCTGGGGGTCCTGGTGGACAGGGGGTGACCATGAGCCAACAATGCACACCTGCAGCCAAGCAGGCCAATGGATCCTGGGATGCTTTAGGAGAAGTGTGGCCAGCAAGGCAAGGGAGGTTCTCCTCCCCCTCTACTCTGCACTGGTGAATTGCACAGAACATAGGGGCAAAAAAGGTGGCAATACATGCTGGGAAGTTCTCCCCTCTTCCCTGGTGAGGTTAGAGAAATGAGGCTCCTTTTCAGGAGCTGGAGATCCCCTCAGGGCACTGGAAGGAGCAGGCAGTGTTTGGACACTGCTCCACACAATGGCTGAGAGCTGTTCCCATGAAAGGCAGTGCCACAGCACTCTGCAAAAACTTGCCCAGCAAAGGAAGATCCATTTGCTTTTCTCCATTTCCAGCCATTTTCTGGCTCCCAGGGGAGTTCTAACTAATCAGAGGGAGAAAAGAGTGACAGCTAAATACTAATTAATTGCATTACAAACTTCATTCACTTTAGAATGCTCACAATACATTGATTTGGACTCATATTTTTCTTCATACAGCACACTGTGTGTCCTTAAACCTTACAGATATCAGGGGCATTTTAAGGGCATCTAATTTAAATTTAATCTGTTTTAAAGAAGTCCTTTTGAGACAATGCATTTCTAGATTTGATGGGGAAAAAAACCCCCAAGGTTTTCCTTAAAAGCCAATCATTTCTACCAATAGAATTGATCTGCAAAATTCTAATTTTCATGTGGGTATCTTCTGAGGAATCTTTAACAAATTGAGTGTTTCACTGGTCAAGGCAGACCAAGAACAGTTCCTATTTATTAATTTTCTAGAACCTGTTGCTGGGATTGTTACTGTGGTGAAATAATAAACAGGGATGGATAAGTGTAAATTCCAATTTCCCTTTCCTTTTACTGCTATTAACTTTTATGCATTTGAGAATGCCAGATAGTCTGAAAAACACAAAGCTCATCAATTTGACTGACCATAGAAATTGTTTCTAACATTCTGATACTCCTTTTAAGTATCCCTCAAAAGCCAAGAGAAAACAATCTTCTTGAAAATGATATTTTTTGTCGTCTGCTGCTACGAAAATTCAGTGTATGTCACACTATCTTTCATGCACCAGTTTTTTTTTGTTAAATTAGAATTTAATTATTCAGCAGGGCTTACATTCTTCAACTCCATGGCTAAGTTCTCAAGCTATTTCAAGGATTATTTAAACAAATTGAGTTCCTGGGCTTGAGGCTTGCCCATGAGATAAAAAGGTGGCTATTTTCAATTAGAAATTGCTGGCCAGCATACATGCCACATTCCAAAGGCAGTAAAATCTACCACTACAGTCATGACAGACCTGTGGATGAAGACAAAGAAAACAATAGAATTTGATTAGCCTGTAGCTTTACTAATTAAACTCATCTGGGAACTAGCCAGCAGTAACTCTGCCAATGAAGGTATTAATTCATAATTAATAATAAGTAATAATAATAATAATCTTCTGAGAATTCATTCCTGCCATCTCTTCCCACCAGCTTGTACTGATGACTGCAGCAAGTCCATTTGGGAGAGTCAGGCTCTAAACATGGAATCTCTAAACACTCTGACAAAGTTTAGCTGTGTTTTTTCCTCCTTGATGTGTGGATCATGAATGGAGTGCAGATTTTGGAACATAAATGCAGTTTACACACGAGTGAACACAAGTAAATAAAGTTTCCTGTGCAAACTGTATAGCAAATATGGGGTGTTAAGATGGTGAGAGGTAAATATTTCTGGAGAAAACATCATTTGTATTTTTAATCAGAATAGATAAGAGAGATTAGTAAGAGTGATTAATTTATTTATCTAGGAACACAGACTTGGCTAGAGAGGAAATTTAGTTTCAGTGGGATAGCACTTCACTATTTATCAATCTATGTCTAAAATAAGAATATCTTCTCTTGCTCTTGAGGTAGATGACATCAGATTGAAGTAGGTGTTTTAATATCCTGTTTCATGTCAAGTTAGAAAAATAGATTCTGCCTCAACCTTTGAGTTTGAGTCATAAACCAAGTGATGTCAAAGGACAACATTCAACCAGGAGCTGCGTGTTTTGGGGCAAATTAATCACCCTTTCTTGTACTTTTGATGAAGGAAAAATGTTGCCTGGTCATGTGAAAGACCCTTCTTCTCCAGCTGTAATGTTGAAGTTGAAAAGAATCATAGCATATATTTCCAAACCAGAGGCCTCCCACTTCTTAATACTTCAGCCAATTTGCTGCACCATTAGTCAAAGGAAGAGAAGATCCCTTTGTTTGTTTCTGGAACATTTGCACAGCACTACCTTCAGGTTCTAAAAAACCCCTGAATACTAATGATTACCTAACTATCCTTCAACATGCAGTGCCTGCTGGAAACCAGACTCCAGACCACCCTGCTCAGACAGCTCTGATGCCCAGGAGTCTTAGCAGAAGAGTGTAACAGGTTTATCAGCAGCCTGCCTGTCAGTTCAGCTGGTGTATTTTAGTTTGGTGGAATAATACTGCATTTTCAGCACAAAGCAGGAAGAGGAATGGAAATAAACCATGCCACATCTGCACTAAGACTTTTTGTGGCAAAGCCTTTTACTTAGGTGGTGTGGTTTCAGTGCAACCACAAGCCAGTGGCAAAGTTCCTTTGTAAACGACAGATCTAATGGTAAAGAGAGAAAAAAGACAAGATTGATAAAATTGGTGAAGACACAAAATATACTATATTATATATAATATATAATATAAAAAANATGTGAAGACACAATAATAAATATTGGTGAAGACATACAATACTGGATGTCTGGATGTGGCTGTGTTCCAAACAAAACCAATCCTATTATTCAGGACTTGATTTCCACTTTTAAACTCTCCGTAACAAGCAGCATGAATTTACCCTTAACATTTAGAGGCACTACAGTTGCTGCTGATTTTTCCCAAAACAGACCATCAGAGCAGCCCTCTGCTAGACATTTCAGCCATGTGTATGTTTATTTTTTTCTGTCTTTCTTGAACTTTCTAGCTGGGAAAGTGGAGGCACGATGAATGAGTTTGCTGAAAAAAAACAACAGAAAAAAAAACCCCAAACCCAAACAAACAAGGAGAAGTGCAGACATTTGATGGAACACTGAGAAATTCACAGCCTCCTACCTTGAAAACAAACATTTCCCGGCGAAGGATAGCCAGGGTGTTGAAGTTGCCATCACAGATGTTAGGCTTTGCTCCAGGATAGGAAGGTTTGTCACCCGTGGGTGCTCGGGGGGGTTTAGGTTGCCTGTCGTTCCTCCGTGGGTCTGCTGGGGGGATGGAACGATGTGGGGGCACAGTTGGGAGAGGTCTTGTTGGTGGTGGGATCCTGTCAGGTGGACCTTGGAAAACAAAGCAGCAGGGTGTCATTTGCATTATATGATATGATATTATTATATAAAATATATAATTATATAATAATATATATATATAACATATTTATTTTATATTATTATTCCCTATATAATATTCCCCAACTCCTATGTCTAGGAGTTCTTGAAACTGGACATCCATAAAACCCCAAACCCTAATTCACAAGTTTTTGCCAGTAACCTGAAAAGAATTACTTCTTATTTTACTTTCCAGTGAGTCTTAAAAGGCTAGACACCTGGTAAATAAAGGAATTGTTCTGAGGAAAAAATGTTTCACCAGTTTTGACTTTTGAACTATCATTTGCACGACCAGCTTCAGAAAGACTTTTGACAAGTCTCAAACTGCCTGAATGGCATTTGAATTTTTGATATCTTTTTCAAGAAGGTGGACTATGTAAGGAAATACTAAACCCACTAAATGTTTATCATACAATTTTAGAAGGCATTTGTTTATACACAATCTTAGGTTTTGTGACATTTATAATTGACAGTTAACAATGGAATTAAACAGAATTAAAAATGGAATGCTGCAGGCCAAAGTAATCTTTTTAATAGGTATGATATTTGAACTGAGGATCCCAGCTCACCTCTATTTTACAGCAAGCAAAGGGCTCAGTTTGCAGTAGCTCATATTGGAAAGTTTTGAAGCCCATCCCAAAAGTTTGCATATGCCATTTGGTGGTGATGTCAGATATGACTTCCCAGGGGTAACACATTTCTCCTAATGTACAGCCCACAGCTGTTAGAGCTTAGCAGTTAGTTTGCAGCAAAAGTATTCTGTCTAGCCCTGAAGTCTAGACTACCAACTTATGAGGTCATGAGAAACAACTTTCCTGCCAGCTAATGACACAGGAAAAAAACCCAATCAAACCAACTAAACAAAACGTGATCATCCAATCGTTTTGAAACAGTTATTTATCAAAAATAGATAATGGTGCATGTTAATATAACATTTTAAAGCTTGTTAATATAAAACACCATGGAGGCTGCAGAGTTCTAGTTAGCATTACAGTAATTATACATGATCATAGGTGTTCTTGCTAGCAATAAACAAAGAATGACCTTGATAATATTCAATATTAACCTGACAAAATGAAATCAAATACAGAATTAATCAGGGAATATTAAGCAAGGTAATTCCAAATGATATGTAGTGGATACATAACATCAACATACAGATACTACATTTTTTTACTTTTTTTTTACATTAAAAAAAAATATTTAAAGAAAAATAATGGACTATTTAACAGATATCAGCAGAGTCTTTAAAACCAAGAAAAAACCTGTATCTTTGGAAATGTAAGGCACAGTAATAAGGGAGTTAGCGTTACATTCAACTCACAGTCAGAATAATGTTACTGTTTGGGCTTTTGGGTTAAATTCAATTACCTTGCCTTGTCAAATTGAATTCAATACATGCAGAATTTACTTCTATCACATATGTCTTTTATAACAGGCCACAAAGAAGTCTCAAAGAAACATGTTTTCAAGAAGTGGGCCTTTTCCCCCCCATTAGGTATCTCACAATCTTGAGCTGGGAATAATTCTTCTGAGCTCAGTTTGCCATATTTATCATGAGAAAGGGTTTTTCTGGGACCACAAGCTTTGTACACCTAGGCAATAATAATTCATTATTATAACTGATAAAGTGAGAAGCAATCATTTCATCTAGACATGTGACCTCAGACTACTGTGGAATAAAGCACGTTCTGGTTAAAGGCCTTCATTTTTTCATAGTTTGTGATTCTTTCAAAGACATTTTCTTTCAGGCTTTTAAAAACATGTCAAATTATTATCCTAGCTGGGTGCAAATTGGAATGCAAGTTGTAAAGAGTGGAAAAACAAAGGAAAAATGCTTCATCTACATCTTTGGCCTGCTCAAAAGAAGGCCTCTGGAGTAACAACTGCCAGAGTCTACCTAACAAACTCGTTCAGAGAGGAGGACCTCAAACATATTCTAAAGCAAGTAACTCATGCTGCTTAACTGGAGTGTGACATACCATAGATCTTCTGGATGCCCTGTAAATCATCATTGGGTAGTTTGAAGTTGTCAGTTTCCATATACTGGTAAAAAGGAGCCATGATGGCCGTGGGATCGTTAGAGTGCTCCAAGCCCAGAGCATGGCCCAGCTCATGCACTGCAACTAGGAACAGATCATTTCCTACCAAGAGAAGAAAGGGAAAAAAGACCTTTGAAAACATAACAGCAGAAATAACACGAGTGAAGGAGACACTTAAAAGACATAATGCCTTAAAAGACACCTTCATTGAACTTGATCTTTACAAGCTGAGGCTTAATAATGAACCACATTTGGTAGCAAAGGGAGCTTACCTGGTTTTGAAACAAGGAACCATTCTTCTTAAATATAATATATGATCACAGAATCACAGAATGTCAGGGGTTGGAAGGGAGCTAGAAGATCATCTAGTCCAACCAGAGCAGGGGCACCTAGACCAAGTCATCCAGGAACAGATCCAGGTGGGGCTGGAATGTCTCCAGAGCAGGAGACTCCACAACCTCCCTGGGCAGCCCCTGCCAGGCTCTGCCACCCTCACTGGGAAAAAAAAGTTTTTCCTTGTGTTTCCCCTCAACCTCTTGTGCTCCAACTGACTCCCATTGCCTCTTGTCCTGTCATTGGATGACATTGAGAAATATGATATATGATATGACATGATATGATACTCTTAAGAGACTTCATAAGCATCATCTCTTCTAAATGATGCACATCATTAGGGTTTGTCAAACCCCAGGCCTAGGCTGAGGTTGTTTCTGACCTGAGGCTGATGTTGCAGGGAACCTGACAAAAAATGCCATTGCAAAAGGAAAATACCCTTGGCTTGTGTGTGTTAAACTTGTCATTTACCTATTTAGGACAAACCCCACGGGGAACGTGGTCAGCCAAGAGCTGGCAATCAGACCCCTGATGATTATTCATAGATCTTGCCCATTACTGAAATTCCTGAGGAAAAGATGGGATTTGTGCTCTCCTTCTCAAAGTAGGATGCCCTTATTTCATTGTGCAGTTCCCTTCTAAGAGTAGTTGCTTACTTAGGTATTAGAACTGTGATTTTTACAGGTCTGAAAAATAAAACCACACTTGTGTTATAGACTTATTTGACTTTTTTTTTGTTGTTATACTCTTCTAAAAATCATCTTTTCATCTTTTATTACAGGGTATTAGACATGATCTTCTAGGTCCCTTCCAGCCCCTAATTTCTGTGATTCTGTGATTCTGTGATTCTGTGATAACCAGAAGTTTTGGCAGTAGAATTACAGCACTCTGTGAAGCAAACACAAATCAAAGCCAATGGGATTATTGCAATAAAAATTTAAGAGCTGGACATCTATGGTATTCATTTTATCTACTTTTAGCCATCTAGGACTTAGCTCAGCATATATTTCTCATATATTTTTCTAAGTTCTACTGTAACATTAATGAATGGGGAAACACTTGGTAGCAGATGCCTTAGTGATACATGGAGCCATGCTGATCTAAAATCAGTGTTTGATTGAAAGCATGGAGACAGTCACAATGAAAACTATGGGTTCAGTTGACAGCATTTTTTCATGTCTTTCTGGTTATTCATCTGGAAATTTAAAAAATAAATGCTCTTGCTTTTGATTTCAGTATACCTGTGTAAAAAACATCATGTCTTTCAAAAATTCATGTGACATAATGTGCTTCCATGTATGAGAACAGTTCCAGCCATCATTGAGAATTATGTCATTTCCAGATGAAATCCTCTCATGACAATAAGTTTTCTTGGGTGTTTTTGAGGTCTGCTTTTGAGAGATGAATGTGCCCTTCTGTATGCAGTCAGAGCTGATCCTGACATCATCTCCTGTGACTACTGCACAGATCCTGTAGCTAACCTCAGCACTGCAAGCCATTCTGCAAAGGTTTTCATTCTGCACCCATAATGGAATAATTAATAGCCCTTTAAAAATTGATAGGCTTAAGATGGAAAGACATGAAGAAGATATTTCTGTACTATACTATACCTAATTTTCATTTCTCATGTTTTTCTATTGTTTTATGCATTTCATGAAAATTAGAACTGTAACTCAAGTTTATTAGAAATTTATTTGTCTGGCATTAGCCCAATTATATTTAAGATGCAACTTTCATTAGCTTTTCAAACCTTGTGAAGGGGAAATTTACCTCCTAAACACGTGCTTCCTACATAATAATTAAGATTATTAACCACTTTAGGTCCTATAATAATAACATTAATAAGCTAATAATAATTTCATTAATAATAATTTCATTAATTAATATAGGCCACAGTACTTAATGAAACATTTTCGAATCGTTTTAAACTCATAATGCTTGATTCTACCACCATGCCTAGGCTGATCAGCATTAGAACAAAGGGTGTGTTACACGTGGTATTCAGGCTCTACTGTTTGTGGGAGGAAGGCTGGGAAGTGACAGTAATAAGATAGATAGATAGATAGATAGATAGATAGATAGATAGATAGATAGATAGATAGATAAAACACTGTTGCCTCCTGGCCTGTCTTCCTTCTGAGATGACAGATAATGAGTCTATGGCAAAGCATTTCTGAAGCAGCACTTCAAATGACATTGGGACTGTGTCACAGAACTGATATTATACAGAGGGTGGCTGTTTATTAGTATTTTTTTCTCCCTTTTGTATTTTGGATGGGATGATTATGTAAAAAAAAAAAAATTCAAAATAAATTATTCAGCATCTTTCTGCCTCTCTGGACTTAGTCAAAGCCCAAGTCCAAAAATGAGAAAGACAAAAGGACTATGAAATGTAATTTCTACCTCCTACAATGCAACTTGTAGCCATCAGGGGAGCTATTAAGTGTGGTAAAGACACATCAGCCCTTGGAGCAAATGAATAAGGGAGGAAGGAAGAAGGTCACAGGAAAGAGTTAGGAGAATAATATTCTTGCCTGGGGTGACAGTGATTTAACAGGGAACATATTTTCTACTTGTACTCAAATAGCCCCGTTATTCATAACAATTTCCATCAAGAGTCATGACTGTCTCTAGGGCATCCTGAATTTAAACTGACCCAAATAACTTAGTGCAGTTGAAACTGAGGTTTAAATAAGCTCAAGATGTGTTGTCTGAGACCACCACAAGCAGGACTTAACTACTGTCTTCGTTTCCATCCTTTTTCTTTTGCATATAATTAGATTTCTCCAATTAGGCAAAAAAAATTGCTCAGTCCCTGTGCTTTGGAGAGCAGACTTGCCTTGATCATCTCAATGTTACTGCAACTAGCTCCTGAGAGGGCAGCTCTTTGTCTCTGGGGGGCACAAAATGTGCTTGAGAGCAGGTCACCTTCAGTTCCTTGGCCAGAAGTCAGAGGAAGAAGTGAACATTCACACCAGCTTTGGGCTGTCTCATATCATAGTGACATTGAAGTTGTAAACATTGGAAGACTCCACTTTGATGGAGAGAGTCCCAAATCATTCTATATCCCAGTTTGACACAGACATTTCAGCCTGTGGGTGTTAAAATGCTGCATAAAGTGAATTTTCCTTCCTGTGGGATCACAAAGGTTCTCACCAAGCTGTGACCTTGCTGGCATTTGTTTGTAAAACAGTGGAGAGATGTTTTGACTGTGGGTGCTGTGGTACCCCAGCCAATCACCCCAGGGGGTGGCTGATTTCTTGTCCAATTACCTTAGGTTAAAAGGGGATAAAAAGAGCAGTAATTAATAAATAGAGTATCTTGGAATCTTGGAGAAGAAAATGGTCTCTGCCTCACTCTCTCTCCTCCTGCAAATAAACAACATCAGCCCACTTGGCGAATGAGGCACCATCACAAAACTTGTTCAAGTCCTGAGGAACTGAGTTAAAACTCCGTATGACTGTGGTGATACTGCAGGGTATCTTATGGTGAATATTCATTGTGATAGTCTCAGTTACATCTTGGTACATTTATCTTTAGAGCACCAGAGACACGTTGGAAAATTCATTACGTAAGGCCCAAACTTTTGGATCTTTGCTCTTGTGTTGCCATTAATTTTTGAATAGAATGGATATAAGCTCAAAAAAGACTGTGACTGTTTTTCTTCTTTTATCTCAAGTTTGATTTCTCAAGGAAAAAAAAAAAGGGATACACATTTAAACTAAGAACTAAGACAAAATGATTATTTTTGTACTGACACTTTTTTTCTTCAGGCTATAAACTATTTTAGGTACTAAATCTGCTTGACTTTACAATCACTGCCCAAACTCCAAAATATACATATGTATTAATATATGAAATATTCAACAGTCAGCACTGTGGAGCATGGTGTATAGGGAAGCCTTTCCCTGTAGCTAGCATATACACTATTTTTCATGTCTACTGATAAACAAAATGAATATGTTTGTCACAGCAAGCTATTAAGAAACCCCAGTTCTGAAGATATTCTTGTTTTAAATGCTATGTAATGGCTTAGAAGTCTTTGATTCATCACCTGGAGCCCATTTTAATGCAGCACTAAATGACAACTCAAGGCATGTCACTTGGTTCTCCTTGGCAAGTGACAGCAGCTGCTCCAACACTTTGTGAGCTCAAGAGCTGCCCATTGTTTAAATGCCATGTGACCTCAATTTGGAATACTTTCCCATCCAGAGAAGAAGAAAAAAATCTGTTCAAATTGTTCAAATGACAAACTGGAAAAAGAAAATAAATGTTTTACACAATGGGCATCCACTCCTTCTTCCAACCATTATTGCTTTTCTTTTTTTCATGTGATGCAGATAGATGATTTCAGATTAAATCCATATGAACAACAGAAACCCAGAAATTTTATCTCTTTGTTATTATTATTCTTTCCAGAAAAATTTTGAGAGTGCTATTTCAACAATCTGTGCTAAAAGAAGATTCTTTCTGCCTCTGACTTTCTTACAGCACAGCACAATTGACTATATACATTGCAGATGTACTTCCATTAACACCATGTATGCACTTGTTTGAGAGCATACATGGATCTAAATGTCAATTAGAGGCATATTTTTACCTAAATTTGCCACATTTTCCAGTGTAGAAATCAAATTGTTTGACATCTCAGACTTCTGTCATTGGCACAGAAATCTGGTGGCTTGGTGGCTATTTGGGATGAAGGGTTTGCTACAAGATGGAGCTAAAATGGTGCAGTTGCTTTGAGGTCTGAAGAGAGAAAGGAAGTTTTTTCGTGGTTTAAAAATAAAAATGTGTGATATATAGCATACCTGTTTTCCACATGAGCTTAGTAGATCTGTTTTGGACACACTGTATTTTAAATAGGCAATTTTCAATCACATGTCTATACATTTAGCTTTTTTCCTACCCTGACAGAGAAAAAAAATGCCATAAAAATATGATTCTGCCACTGTTACTAAATACACGTACACATCTTTGCAAGCTGACTTGCTGATACATATATTTCCAGATGGAAGGGGAGGGACAGGCAGTTTGTTATATACAAACCATGCCCTGGTATATTCTGTGGCTAACTCAGTATACCCACACCCACATGTGTGTATTTTTGACAAGCTATTCTATTTTAACAAGATCCCCAGACTAGTGTGAAGTGTAAACTTGCTTCCCTGCAGTTTGCCAAGAGGATATTCCTACAGAGCAAGACTGTCTGCAGGTGACTCAGTGATGGTTGCTGAGATATGAGGACAATGGAGATGTGTGGATTGTCCTTCCTTGGAATATTCTGCTGTTTCTGCATGTTGTGGGCAGAATTCACACATCAGGAGCCTCATAAAGAATATATTTGAAAGGAGCCTATGTTCTTTTATACTACAGATCAGCTTTAGAAGGCAAGGATGTGCAGAAGGTAAGAATCTCTGCCTTACTACTTAGATTTATTACCAAGTTCACTCTACAACTTCCCAGATAATTGCTCGAAATGGGTGGAATAATAATATATTTATCATTTTCTTTCAGAAAAAGCATGAGTGTAAAGACATTTCTCACAGTTTCAATCACTGGTACTAAAAAAATCTCACCAACTATTCTGAGTAGCAAACCACAGAGTGAGAAGGAAGCAGTTAAAGATGATCCTAGGGGAGGTAAAGAAGACAGGAGAGCTTGCTGCTTCCCAAAAAGGTGTACTTGAGAAGGTATGTGTTCCTTCTGCAAATATAATGTTTATTACTTCATTCCATGTTTTGAGGGAACCCTGCATTGAGGGTGAACCTAAAAAGAAAGAAAAATGACCCTTATGCTGAATCTCTAGATCTTGGGCTTAGTCTCTTCATGGCTCAGGCCCACTGCTGAATTTGTATCCTAGTCTCAAATGGCATTTTCACTCTATGAGAAATAAAGTCATCTTGATTAACAGAATTATTTTCATAGCCATCCTTAGATAATAACAATTTTAAACAGATTAAAATGATACATATTTTGCCAGACAAGATCTTCATAAGCTGATTTTGCTTAGCAAGCTCACACCAGTAAAAAAACCAATTGAAAACAAGACTGCCATTCTCACAACATCACAAA
The DNA here is from genome assembly GCA_013401355.1 of Ceyx cyanopectus. NCBI lineage: Eukaryota > Metazoa > Chordata > Aves > Coraciiformes > Alcedinidae > Ceyx > Ceyx cyanopectus. The sequence continues at coordinate 66,701 of VYZU01036939.1, forward strand.
TGCCCAGGTAGCTAAAGAACATTCACACTGTTTTTCCAGTAGTCTCAATGCAACTACAAATCTTTACCCCGTGTCAGTTAAAAGTACTGAGAGTAATTATATTAACCTCTAACTATAACTCTAACACTATTTTTCTTTTCATTTAGCTGGTAAAAAATAATAAAAATCCTAATAAAAATCCTAGCGGATTTTTCTATTTTCTTTTTTTTTTTNGGAAAAATTATTTAAGTTTTTTTTTTTTTTTTTTCCTAACCTGCTCAGCACTTTTTAAAACCCAAACCACTTAGGATTGAGTCTAAATATAGATGAAAAGCATTTTGGCCTCAAGAACATATGGTCTGAGCATTTTGAAGTAAAGAGTTGTCAGGATAAACCACAAATTCTTCTCTAGCCTTGAGAACACAGAAAATATTTTGTTAGTCATACACTTTTCCTTTTAAAACTCATAGTATTACCTTATATCTAGGGTTATCTTACACTCTTCTACTTTTGCAACAACAATCCATTACATTGCTGACTAATAGATATATAAATATGTAATTACTGTAAAATTCTTCTCTTAGTCTCCCAGGAAACGATGCCAACATCCACAGGCATTGGAAATAGGATTTTTTTAGGTATGTTCTATATGAATATAATTCATATTATAATAATTCTATAATTATATTCTATAGGAAATCTTTGGGAAAATGAACATTTCCTACAGTTACTGGCTGGGTAAAAAAGTCTCCATGAAGTAGTGCTAGCAACAAAGAGAAAAGGAAAGATCTCTGGATCATGTGGGAGTTGGAGTGCTAAGCCTGATGCCTGCTTTAAGTGGAAGAAATTCCACTTGAAGAGGGACAATATGAGGATCACAAGTGATTTTATCTCTTCTTAACTCTTTCTTAAGAAAGAAAGGAAAAAAGCACTGGAATATGTTTAATTCTTTCCATTTTTCCCCCTCTTCTCTATAACATTCTGTCATACACAAAAATTGTACTAAGTTCTCTCAGATTCAGGCCTAAAAATCTGCTAAACTTCTTTCTAAAAGGAGGAAAAGTTAAGTCAGGAACTAGATTTATTTATTTGCTGGGTGTGAGGCGTGTTACATTTATTTTTCCATGGCACTGCCTCACACCAAGGATGTGTGTGTGGTTGTGGGGTCATCAGAAGAGTCAGAGAGGGGCTGTCCCACATCGATTCAAAACACAGTTTTTTTGCCTTCTCCAGCCTGAAGCATTTCAGAAAGCTGAGCATTTTCATTGAGAGGAAGCTCTTGATTACAATATCACCATTAATTCCATAACAGAAAACATTGTGCTCTTATGCAATCGGTTATATATTTTAAAAGAAGCTGCTCTCAATATCAGATTTGACCTGGACTCAAGCAGTGTGACCTTGCAGTTGTCATATGCTTGTTTTCTGCTTTTGTACTGATCTGTAGAAGATTCAAATCTTCTTTGGATTTATATTGTATTGAGTATATGCCAAGATGGGTTCAGCTTAAAGGTGATGGTATAAAATATCCTGTATCTATCTCCTTGTGCCTGTTAACAGATACCCAGGGAAGAGAAAAAAAGAGCAAGTCAAACATGGCACCAAAACCCCATCATCATCCCTTTTAGCTTCCAGTAGTCTGTGGCTCATTGAATTTCTCAGCCATGGGCCATATTTTGGCATTTAACAGTCTTTGGGGGATATCCTGTCAGGAATTGGTGTCATCTCTTTTTGAACTCATGTAAGCATTTGGTATCCATGATGTCCTGTGACAGGAATGATCCTAGATTTATTCATATGTAGCTCTAAGGTTAGGAAGCATAACTTCTGTTTGAGTTCAAAAGGTGAGAAGTAGAAATAAGAGGTGGAAAAACCCCCCAAACTATTACATTTATAACCTTGCACAGTGATGAAGATGCCAGAATAATATTGAAAAGAACTTTACAAGCTGCAAACAAATGGAGAAGCAACAGATGCTTTTCATTTCACCCTCCCTGAAATCCAGTTTAATTTAGGAGTCACATCACACAAAGAATCATTTCTATAGCTCAACCTTCAGGCTTTCAGTATTTAAAAAGCAAACCAGGCTTTCCCCATCAGCAAGTGCATGTTGTGCTGATAGAAGTTAACAAGGTAATCTGTCCTCCAAGTTCCTAAACCTTCCATGGATTGCTTGGTGTGCATGTGAGTGCCTGCTCCAGATCCAGCCACCCCAACATCTCACTTGGAAGCACTCAGTATCTGCTGCATAAACTGTGTCCTTGAAAGCATTCTCATAGGATGCAAAGCTACACTGGAGAACAGAAGGATCCCTGAAGAGATAGAAAATGATTGAAAATAAACCAGAAATGACCCTGCTGGGATGTGAGGACACAGGCATTAGACATGGGACTATACACACAGGAGGAGGGGAGCTGTCTCCTAGGCCCCCTTTACTGGATGGAAGCCAGAGGATGGAAAATATTAACTGTTGAAAAGGTAATTACCTCATTTTTACTGGTTTGGGGGAGGGGTTTTTTGCTTTCACAGAGCACCATTTGGCTTTGAGAGAAGCACTCCATTTACATGCTGTTAAAAGGGAATCTGTAGCACCCTGGCAGTGAGTGAAAGCAGCCTGTGGATGAATCCAGCTCCATGTCCTAGATGTGTGTTTAGCTGGTTGATTTAACACATCCCAGGGGCTCTCAGTGGGCTCTTAGCTTCCTTCTTGGCCTAAAATTAGGATTAGAGGGAATGGATATAGAACTGGAGGGGATGGATCCAAACTAGAGCTGGGTGGCTTCAGCTCAGCCCTGAGGAAGAATTTCTTCTTCCCCAGGAGGGGGTGAGAGCCTGGCCCAGGGTGCCCAGAGAGGTGGGGGCAGCCCCATCCTTGGCAGTTTCTCAGGCCAGGCTGGATGGGGCTCTGAGCAACCTGCTCTAGTGGGAGGTGTCCCTGCCCTGGCAGGGGGTTGGAACTGGAGGAGCTTTAATGTCCCTTCCACCCCTGACCATTCCATGATTCAATGCTCTGATTCTTTAGACCAAACCAGAGCACATGACATGAGCACAGTTTGAGACACAGAGCTCCCTTAGGAGCCTTAGCTTTCATAACTCCACTGGTTCCTCTTTCCAGCAGCATATATCTCATACAGATCATCTCCTGCACTGTGTCAGCCACACTGGCAGCCAGAAGAAATTTACTACAAGTTGATCTACGCAGTTCAGAGATCAGGATTTTCATTCATTTTTCTTGGCTGCCAACACAGTGCCCACAACAGAATCTATGCACTGGAGTGCAAGTCCAAGTCATTACACTAGATACTGTGTTGGCATCAGGTCCAAGAAGCTTTTACTCAGCAATAAAGTCAGTTTGGTTTCTTCTTTTTTTTTTCCTTCTTTTTATTGCCTGCAAAATTTGAATAATATCTTTTTTTTATGCTGTTACAAAAAAACTACAGAATTCTTAAGATTGGAGTTTGTTTTCCTGAAAACACAGCTTCATATATACATATATATATATGCCACTAATATTCCACATGAATGTAAGCACTGTCATAATATTCTCCTTACATTTAAGTGGAACTGTACATTAAAAACCTCCGTTACATCTGTGATGGAGTTTCACTTGCCATTACTTATTGTCTATAATTTGATGGAAGAACTGGTTTCTGCAAAATTTCAGTGTGATACAGGATCTGCCTTGGTAAATGTGATTGAAATTAAAAAATCATGTATTTTACTTTGATTTCTATTTCTTTTGCAGATATGACTATGAAGATAGAAGTATCAAGCTACCATTACTGATCTACTGTGTTTATCTCAGCAGAAATTAAACAGTTGTTGCCAAAACTGGAAGGCAGGGTTCTAGGACTACATTTTAACCAGTAATTGCTACATTAAGCTTCATGTCTAATGTGCTTGAAATCTAAGCTCCCAAGAAATCCTTGTTTTCCCCAAGAGCTACTTCTAAATCTAGCTGTTTTAAAAAGCTTCACTTCTGTAAGTAGGTCAATCTTAAATTAATCTAGTTAAAAGTAGTGCACTCTCCATTCAAACTGGTTTAACACTGCCTTAAATGGGCTTAGATGCATTCAGTAATTTCCCAGGAAAAAAAATAATTGCTTTAAACAAGATTTAAACTCACTTAAATGAATGTAGCCAGACAAATGTGAAATCAATTTTGAGAAACCAATGACATTTTCAAAATAGAGGTAAGAGTTTATGCCTTAAATCAGAGATGTTTGCCTTCTGACAGAAAGCAACCATGTTTTTATAAACTCTTAGGTGAAAAAAAGAGAAATCTATACATTAAAAAGCCATAAAATATATGACAATATGTATTAATAATGGATTTTGCTATTATAACCTAGCCTGTATATCTTGATTCATGATGCCCCCTTCTCTGGATGTCTTCTTGGCCATAGTTTTTAGGATTCCACCTGACAGCTTTCCTATATTTAAAGGGAATTATGTTTATAATAAACCATGCAGCAAATCCAGGGAAAAGAAACTAGTTGAAAATACGTAACTCAAAAGTGAGTAAGAACAGATACATGTCAGTCATTATTTCCAACTGTTAGTAGCTGATGCTTCAACAGCTAGGCCACAGTGTCTGTTTACTGTACAATCCACCACACTAGGCCGCAGTGACTGTTCACTGCACAGTTCACCACACTAGGCCACAGTGACTGTTCACTGCAGTTCATCACACTAGGCCGCAGTGACTGTTCACTGCAGTTGACCACACTAGGCCACAGTGACTGTTCACTGCAGTTGACCACACTAGGCCGCAGTGACTGTTCACTGCACAGTTCACCACTAGGCCGCAGTGACTGTTCACTTGACTGTTCACTTCACAGTTCACCACACTAGGCCACAGTGACTGTTCACTGCATTTCATCACACTAGGCCGCAGTGACTGTTCACTGCAGTTGACCACCCTAGGCCACAGTGACTGTTCACTGCAGTTCACCACACTAGGCCGCAGTGACTGTTCACTGCACAGTTCACCACACTAGGCCAGTGACTGTTCACTGCAGTTGACCACACTAGGCCGCAGTGACTGTTCACTGCACAGTTCACCACACTAGGCCAGTGACTGTTCACTGCAGTTGACCACACTAGGCCGCAGTGACTGCTCACTGCAAAGTTAACCACAGTTCCTTCCATTTCTTGCCAAAATGAAGCTCCTGAGCACAGTGACTAGTTAAGGATCTGAGCTTTGCTGTCCTGTAGTTGCCAGGGAATATCAGAGTGTTATCCCAACATGACCTGTGAAAGAGCCTTTGGGGTTTGCCAACAGAATGAGTCAAAACACAGAGATTTCTGAGAGAGCTCTCCCTGAGGTCACTGTTCAAAGTTGTGTTTCCAGCCTTGTCATCTCTCCATCTTTTGGGTCTGATGTCAGAAATGGTGAAGGGCTCAAGATTAATTTTGCTTTTGAATCTGTTCACTTTTCAACTACTGAGAAAACAACAAACTACACTGAGAATTGTTCTTGTCCTCTCCAAGGATTTACAAGGGACTCATCCAAAAACCCAAGCCAAACAAACACTGTAGCTCCAAGTCAGAACAAAATCTGGTGCATATTAATTAGAAACAGATGTCTTATGCCAGGGAAAGCATCCAATCTGTAAGACCCCATGACTGCGTATGGCCCATCATGCTGCAGTAACTTGGAGGAGGAGACTATAGGCTCTGAGGGTTAACAACTCCATAAGGAAATCCTCCAGAAACTTAGTGCATTATTTGTTCTACTGGAATCTGACCCTTGAATCTCTCATTATATTGCAGTGCATAAAAAAAAAGTCAATGCTACAGGTTTACAAATGGTCAGGTGAAGACAGTATGTGGGAGAACCTTGTCAAGAAGACCACTTTCAGTTTTGGTACAGGGTAGGATTTTCCTGCCAGCTACTAGACAGTTTTCCAGAGCCAGTCCCTCGCAGCTCCACTCCATGGCAGTGACTTCGAGTTTCATCACGGTAATTTGAAATATTGCCATTGAAAAAAAAGACTTGAAAAAATCTTCTTGTTTAGGATTTTGACAGGATTTCCAAAATACTGCCATTCTTAACAAGAAGTTGTCGTCCTTTTCTGGATGAAGATGCATTATTCATTATGCATAAATTTTTCATTCCAAGAGTGAGGTGATATGTATCACCTAAATTGATTGGAGTCATGGAAACAATGAAATTTCTCCCTAGCCTCAGGACTGGTATATTATAGATTTTTCCTTTTTCTCTTTTTGTTGTGGTTTTTCTTTTTTTTTTTTTTTTTTTTTTTTTTTTGTTTTTTTTTTTTGCACCCCCNGCTTATTTTCTTTGCAGCACACATATTCAGGGGAAAATAAAGGTTTAAAGTGTTTCTTACTAAGTCTGAATTTTCAGACAGCTAATTATGCAATGGGATAGAGTTAAATTACCAGCTGTACTCTGCTTACAGAGTATTAGGACAGCAAGGAAATACACTGTTTTTATAGAGTCTGCCAGTGTTATATCGTGTGACAGGAGGTTTCTTCCCTGCCCATTAGTCTTTACTCCTACAAAAAATCATATTCATTTTGCAGAGAGAGGGAGGAATCAAAGCACAGACCTCTTCCCCAGAACGTGATTGAGAAGATTGGTCTGCAAGCCACAAAAACACACCACTGAGGTGAGCCCGATTGAAAGCAGCATTGCACTGTAGGGATTACCTGTGTCCACTGGAACTGTTCTCTCAGCCTACAACACTATTAAAATCAAGCAAAACACAAGGAAATCCAGCAAAGATACAAAACAAAAAGAAACCCCAAAATGACAAAACCCAACCAAAACCCAAACCTGAAGTATTAAGCCAGTGCAATTAATTAATCAGGATAAATCAGCTTAGAAATTAAATTTAGCCAGAAAGCTACATGAAGAGGACAACTGGAGCAATGAAGCTTGAAAAAAATGACACCTGGAAAAAATGACTCAGAGCTAAGTTCAGAAATGCATTTTTCAACCTTCTGCTTCTCAGTGCTCTGAGACTGAGGTCAAGAAGATAGGGAGCCTAAGAGAGCTGTAAGTCTTTTCTTCCTGTCAATCCCAAATGGCTTCTTTTTCCACCTGGAAATTTGGTTCACTCACCAAAACAAAGCATCTGAACGTTCCTTCAGGATTCCTAGACACAAGCTAATGCAGGAAGATCTACAGCAGGACTTGGCCTATGTGATAACTGGAAGTCACCAAGCAGAAAAAAAGGGCACTTTTTTTACACTAATTTTCCAGTCAGAAAACGTTCTGGGTTTTCTATCTTCACTATTCCGTTCTAGCAGGAATATGCCTCCCTCAAAAAAAAAATATATAAGAGCACAACAAACAACAGAAATTATTCTATTTGCAGAAAAAATTTCCAGTGGTACCTGTTAAAACTTCATGACGTAGATTGCAGAAGATTTTTACTATAAAAATTCAAAGTTCAAAAATCATAGAATCCTAGAATGGTCAGGGTTGGAAGGAAGCTGAAAGCTCCTCCAGCTCCAACCCTCTGCCAGGGCAGGGACACCTCCCACTAGAGCAGATTGCTCAGAGCCCCATCCAGCCTGGCCTGAGAAACTGCCAAGGATGGGGCTGCCCCCACCTCTCTGGGCACCCTGGGCCAGGCTCTCACCTCCTCCTGGGGAAGAAGAAATTCTTCCTCAGGGCTGAGCTGAAGCCACCCAGCTCTAGTTTGGATCCATCCCCTCCAGCCCTGGCACTGCCCCACAGCCTCCAAAGTCCCTCTCCAGCTTTCCTGGAGCCCCTGCAGATCCTGGGAGCCACCAGAAGGTCTCCCTGGAGCCTTCTCTTCTCCAGCCTCAACACCCCCAACTCTCTCAGCCTGTCCTCACAGGAACTGTGTTCTGTGAATTATTATGCCCTGAACTGCCCAAAGAGCAGATTCCCACTATTGCTTCTTTGAGCTAAGCTTGTGAAGAGGGCAAACAGGAGCTGTGTAATAGCACAGATGTTGCTCCAGTAAGAATCCAGGGCTTGGTCCACAAGAAAGAACTTCTTGAACCCGTTCTGCTACTAAGAGCTTTCAGAGTGCAGTGAGCTGCTCTGGCTTCACTGACCAACAGCAGAAGCATTGCACCACCACAGCAGCCACAAAACCACATCTGTGCTCCTGAGAAACTAACTTAAAGCCTCGTTGCAAACTCCAGGCTACAGATTCTAGTTCTGTGACGAGTAAAGAGTTATCTTTAATCTTGATTCGGTACATTCTAGGTCTGTCAGCTGCACTGTGTGGTCACTTATTTAACTACAGGGAACATACAACTGAAGTAAATTGGAATTATTATTGAAACTAACAATTCCAGAAGAGATTCGGACATCACTGGGAATCATTAGCTCTGTCTTTGAAATGGCATCTTTACCAGTTGACTTTAGGTGCTGCCACTGCCTCACAGTTCAAAGAAAAATAAAAGTTAAAAGAAAAAAAGATCATATTTAATGTATATTGGTATCCACCCTATTGGTGGGCAGCCTCAGCTTTTCTTAATCCCTCTTAAAACTGCTAAAGAACATTCCACATGTTCCCTACACCTAAATAAGCTCTATATGGCAAGCAATTTCAGAATTCTTTTATATAAATATTCAACAACACCTTGTTTGAAAGAAAAAAAGCTCCTAACAAGAACTCAATGTTTTTCAAGAGAAATGAGTTTCTATATGGTAACTTAGAGAGGAAATTCTTCTGCCTCAGGTTGTAACATATCAATCCACTGAAGAAATTTCTAAAGTGACTTTCTAAAATGTTTTTTAAATATTTTTTTTTTAACATTTTAACTCGAGGAAAGGAAATGTGACTTGAAGGACAGGGAAGCAGAGAAACAGTTCTGAGAGCTGCAAATGCACACCATTAAACTGAAAGCTCTTACCATCATGATTGGGATTTCCCAAAGTCCAGGGCTCATCGGAGTCGAAATGAGTGTCTCCCCCAATTCCTGGCCCGGGGAAATAGGCGTGAGCCAAAAATCCTCCTTCCCCATCGAAGGGGGAGCTGTCTCCGTGGAACCCTGATGCAAAAATGATTGTAATGTCCACATCTCTCTTGCCATTTTCCAGTTCACTGTAAGGAACTTCTTCAAAGGTTAGAGGGGTTACATTCTGCCACACATCGAAGGCACGGCGAATGGCTTTACGAGTTTCAGCATCACCTACTTTTGGAGTCACGTTCTTGATGCTGGAAGAAACAGACAAACGTTAGCTGAAATTGCCCAGAGTGGTCAGTGACACTTCTACGCTTCCATTTTGGTCCTAAATATTAAAGGCCCCGTGCTTTTAATACAATATTTGGCATTATATTGAAGAGGAGTCTTTTTAAACAAGCTGCTGTGAAATTGTTGGGTCGATATGTTTAGCCTGTGATTCCAGAAGTGATTGTATGTTAGCTGGCTAACTCTCAGCAGGAAAAAAAATCTTATTTGTAGAAGATTAAAAATATTTTTAAATGGAAAATTTTTACCAGTGGGATAACCAGATTAATCAACCACTGACTGTTTACCTCCTGGACCACCATTAGAACCCATCACAGCTAAAGAATGGCATATCATTTCTAATCAAAAGAAAAACATTTCCAGTTAAATGAAATATTAACTTCTTAGTGAGTCTATTAACAAAAGCAGAGCCCCATACTGTGGCCACCAACCAGCATTCACAAAGCCTGAAAACCATTCTTGTGGCATTTGTAACTGGACAGATCATTCCTTATCAGAAACAAAGCACTTCTATTTCAATACAGGCTAAGATGACCTTTTATGGTCTGATTATTTCTATAAATCTTGTATAAAATGGTAGAATTCATCAGAGAAAACACAGAAGACAATTATGTGCTAATTCAGAAATACATATTTAAGCAGAAACTGCAGTCTCCACTACTTCTTCAAAAGACACATATAATAAGGGGGAAAAAAAGGGGGAAAAAATCAAACTTGCATTTGAGTTCAGAGTCACGGTTACTAGTAAATTATAGCAAAATCATCTTTACAAAAGACCCCTTTTATTTATTTTCATCATTTAATTCAAGAAAAAAGAATAGCATTAATCAATTTCAGACCTATTCAATTCCCTTCATCGTTTTTACTCTTTTCTTACAGGCAGCAAAACCTCTGTGAGGTTTGTGTTTGTTCTGAAACCGCTGCAATCAGATGCTCTTTGTTCATTTGACACGTGTTTGCCTGCATGTCTAGCACAGAGTTCACAAATTACATAGTTCCAGCACACATGTCAGATTTATAGAAGTTTACACAGCGTGGCCTGTTCGTGGAGAACAAAGCCATTTTCATGAATAAACCTGGAATGATTGATCTGTTTGGTGCACTAAATGTGCTTGATTATATGGGACTGTAAGTTTATATAAATGGAAATAAATCCTGCAAAGCTCATTTTGTAGATCTGACTACAGTATATAATATTTTGTTCACAGGTTCACCTAGAAAACAATAAATTACCTATTTTGGCTTCCCCTCTAAAATATTCTTGTCCTGAGTCTAATCATGCTTGTCTAACCAAAGAATTACTTCTTTTTATCTAGTAGATATGTTCCACAGAGATATCAAGAGAGATTAGAGATAGTATAGTGTAAAGAATCCACTGCTTCCCTTGATCTTGTGTTCCAAAGATGATTTAACCAGATGATTTAACACACTTGTGCCTAATCTCTTACTTGTCTGGCTGCTAATACTGGTTCTTGTCCAGACTTTCTCTTTCATAAACATGAACTCTAAGAACATTTATTTTTTCCTCTAAAAAAAAGGACATTTAAAACACATTTCTACACTGCAAAGTTCTTACCTTTTTGCTATCTCTTTGAAATTAAAAGTTAGATCTGTTAGTGTAAGACATTTTCTCCAGTCTATTAAGTATTTTCTGTGATTTTTATTGAACTCACTCCAATTTTGCAATGCTCTTTTAAAACTGAGTCAGAACTACAAAGGACTGTTGTGCTGATCTTGCTCTCAGAGAGAGGAGTACAGGTTATTAAAAAAATATTGATGTCCCTGAGGAACCCCCACTCCAAAAGACCCCACCTTCTGGGAGTTCCTTTCTTGGGATACCTTTTTAGTTACCATGTTCATAAACCACTCACCCTATGCCCTTTGAAAATATACAGAATTTACAACCCAAGTGTCATCAACACACTAAATCAAGACAGTACCAAAAATTGCCAACACTTCCCCTGTTGCTATGCTGAGAGTACAACTTACAAACAACTTACAACTCGGCTGAAAGACCCAGTTTGTTTGCTTCTTTATTGTTCTGTATTTAGGAATATTAATAATGGTTCAAAATCACTTTGTAGCTACATAAACAGAACAAAAGGATGGTCTTAATCTGTTATATGTGATAGAAGAAAACGGATAAAACCAGATTAGAAGTTAATTATTATTATTTAGTTGTTGTTATTATTATTAAGTTATTATTATTATTTAGTTATTATTATTTAGTTTATTATTATTATTATTAATGGTAAATTGATTACTTGGTCTAAAGGGGTTTGGCTTGTGTTTGAAACCTTATCTCTTTATGCTTTTTTTTTTCAGTGCATAGAATTAAGTGCTAATCATTGATTACAAATGAAAAATGGAGCCCCTGTGCTAATTTCACACCCATTAACTAGGGCTGATTACCTACGTTTGGAGACTTTTTCCAGGGGATGCAGCTATAGAATTACCTCTGAACCAGCAGCCCACGTCTCAAGATTCACTGTCAAGAAGGAAGATTTTTCAAAGCATATGTTCTGTAATAAAACAGGACAGGTTTCTGGCTTCCAAATCAACCTTCTGGAGAGGGGGAGATTCTACTGAAAAATGTAGTTTCTAGAAAAAATGAAATAAATCAATAGCTATTCCCATATAAGAGTATTCCAGAAAAATGATTGTCCATGTTAATGTGTTTAGCACAAGCCACGTTCAGTCCTAAAAGGGCAAATTCCAAGACTGTGTGTAACACAAAAGTTGAAGTTGTCTAGCTGGGAACTTTGCTTAGAATAATACACTAATGTAGTAATATGAAAGTCAAGTGAATTTACATTTCCTTCGTGCTGTTGGTCATATAACCCCAGTGGGGCAGTACAGTCAGAGGGTCCTGGGCTGGCTCAGCAGCAGCGTGGGCAGCAGGAGCAGGGCAGGGATCCCCCTCAGCTCAGTGCTGGGCTCAGCTCTGGGCCCCTCATGCCAGGACAGAGCCTGAGGGGCTGCAACGTGTCCAGAGGAGCTGCCAAGAGAACAAGGGGTGTGAGGAGAGGCTGAGGGAGCTGGGCATGGGCAGTGTGGAGCAGAGGAGGCTGAAGGGGGAAGCTCATTGCCCTCTCCAGCTCCCTGGCAGGAGGGTGCAGAGAGGTGGGGGAGGCCTCTGCTCCTCAGGTACTGCTGACAGAAGCAGGGGCTGGGCTGGAGCTGCAGCAGGGGAGGGTTCCATTGGATATGGGGAAGAAATTTTTTCCGGAGAGAGTGGTGAGGCCTTGGGACAGGCTGCCCAGGGAGGGGGTGGAGTCCCCAGCCCTGGAGGGGTTTCAGCTGACAAGGTGCTCAGGACATTCTCTGGGGAGGCATGAGGGAGGACTGTGTTTGGTGTGGGGTTTTGGTTTTTTGGGGTTTTTTTTTTTAGGTATGGTTGGGCTTGGTGATCTAGGAGGTCCTTTCCAATCAGGATTATTCTGTAATTCTGTGATCAATCATTACAGACAATCTATCTACTACCAGGGATTATAGGACTCGTATCTTAAAACTCTTCACAGAATCACAGAGTGCCAGGGGGTGGAAGGGAGCTAGAAGATCATCTAGTCCAACCCCCCTGCCAGAGCAGGGGCACCTAGACCAAGTCACCCAGGAACAGATCCAGGGGGTTTGGAATGTCTCCAGAGCAGGAGACTCCACAACCCCCCTGGGCAGCCCCTGCCAGGCTCTGCCACCCTCACTGGGAACAAGTTCTTTCTTGTGTTTCCCCTCAACCTCTTGTGCTCCAACTGACTCCCATTGCCTCTTGTCCTGTCATTGGATGACACTGAGCAGAATCTGGCTCCATCCTCCCTACACTCACCCTTAACATATTGATAGACACTGATGAGGTCCCCCCTCAGTCTCCTCTTCTCCAGGCTAAAGAGCCCCAGCTCTCTCAGCCTCTCCTCAGCAGGGAGATGCTCCACTCCCTTCAGCAGCTTGGTGCCCTGCGCTGGACTCTCTCCAGTCAATCTCTGTCTTTTCTGAACTGGGGTGCTGAAATCAAAATATGTAGAGCACGTGCCAACCCAGAACCACTCTTACTGCAAGGTGGCAGCAGAGAAAGGCAAAGTTAATGACAACAAAAAACCCAGCATTTCCTAAGTATTCCTCCTAGCCATGCATCAATTGAATAAATACACTGTGTGTGGTTTTTATTGCTGTTTGATGGTTTTCAACCTGGCAGTTGTTTTAACTTTCAAATAACAAGAGTGATGTGCACTTCTCACACACATTATCTGTTCCTACAGCTGCCTGAAGAGTCTTGTTTTGTTGAAGATTGTTATTCTGAAATTCACAGTCTTATTGACTCTAGGAAACCTTTGGGTTTTCCTTTCCTTCCCCTCCCCCTCGCTCCCCAAAATGTCATTAAAAAAATATCCATGTCTCAGTGACACATATTTGGCTGCAAGAGCTTCAGGAGGCTTGTGAAACTATCAGGATACATCTCACTTGTGTAAAAATATTTTTAAATATTTTAAATATTTTTAAATTTTAAAATTATTTTTTACATTTTGTGTATTAAAATACTGTTTTTAAATTGCTTCCGTGCTGATCTGTGTATTAAACCCAGAGTACAAGATCCACAATATCCTACTGTCCTGTTGTGCTGATGACTCTGGACACTAATGAGTGCTTTTAGAATTAATAGGTAATTATAATGATGCAAGGCATAAGTATATCAATTAAATATAAAGGGGGGAAATACTTCTACAATGCCATTAATCTCAAACATTCCAAGAGTTTCTCGGAGCAAAAGCCCATTTTTGGAAATCCCGTTGTAGAGAACAAAGGACAAGATACAAAACAAAGTTAGCAAACTACATGACAGATAAATGTAGTAATTTGCTGCTAATTAAAATTAATAAATTTAACATATATGTTTACAGTTATAGCTGTTTGATATTCAAATATTCCATTATTTCAGGACTCCTTAAGTAGGTAAGTGTGAAGGAAATGAGAACTGATATTCTAGTTAAATGATTACATATTGCTGAGACACCAAATTGGGTTTCTGTGCTTCCTCAAGAAAGCAAAATAAAATGGAACAGCTTTTAAAGTATTAAGTAGTTATGGGTTCTAAGAAATGGTTGCAATTCCAGGCAAAGCTCAGCTTTTTAGACAGACAAATTCTCTCTCTAAAAAGGACATAGAAATATTTATACTCTATTTTTACAGAGGTGATTCTTTTACTGATTCATATGATTGCTGCTTCTTTAAAATATAGGAGAATTCCCCAGCAAAAGGTGATTGTTTTTTGAGACACTCATAAGTGTCTTTGAAACACTTTCTTAAAAAATATATATATTTTTAAATCCCTGAATAGATTCCATAGACACTAATATTAAGTCACTTCCTTGAAGCTCCATCTTGAGCTTCTGGGAACTGTTTCAGCTTGAAAAATGACCAACTGAAAACACAGAAATAGAAAAATAACTTTCTAAGTCTCACGTGTGTCTGTTTTGATCTTATGATTACAGGAACAATCTAAGGGGAAATCTCTTCTGAACAACATTAATTAAATTTTAACAGGTGTCAGGAGAAAATCTTGGGGGAAAAAAAAAGTGACAGAAAACGCTGGGGAAAAAAATGTAAGAAGACAATTTAAACTGCATTTTTACATGATCTCAATGCATCTTCCATCAATAATGGCTTGATGTTTTGAATGAAGTGATAACTATTTCCTTTCAGCAGAGCATCTGAGGATATACTCGAAGATCAAGTAGCCAGACAGATAGTAAGTGGTAATTGCAGCTTTTAGTCTCTTTCAGAGGGCTCCCCTTAGCATCAGAATTGCACCTAATTGACAACAGCACAGACAAAGAACTTCCCATCTGCAGATTTCCCACTGTCTAGTACAAATTTATACCATTAGCAGAATGAAATTAACTGTTTTCTTGACAAATTACCCCTCCCTGCTCAGAGAGGTTGGTGAGTGCAGTCTTATGAGAGGGTAACTGTTATGGAGGGCATCTTTTTAAATTATTTATTCTCTGCTTATGTTCTTTTTGGGTTGTTTTGTTCTTTTTTTGGAGGGGACAGGGGTGAAACTTGGTTCTGGTGGTAGATTTTTGTGGCGTTTTGGTTTTGGGTTTGTTTTCATTGTTAATTCAGAAAGATTAATATAGTGCTTTTTATTCTAATAACGTTTGGGTTTTCTACTTCCACTGTCTCTTGTAATTCACTACCAAAAATCCTTATTCACTTCAAAGCTCTGGTTGACTGAAGAGCTTGTCAAAGTGACTGGATGTTTTACAAGAGGGAAGGCAGGAGGCAGAGAACTGCCAGAAGTCCTTCCAAGTGGGAAAGATGACTAGATAGCTTCCACATAGTTTCATAGCAGTCACCCCTGGCTGCTATGATGATTAATCCCTCGGGTGACAGTGCAGAAGATGTACAAGCAGTGGGATTTAGACGTGGTAAAAATCCCATATCTAACTTTCCCTGCCAAGATGAGTTTTGAGAGCAAGCAACATACCCTGACAACTCCACAGCAGCCTCAGGAGCTGCAGAGCTGTGAACCCCACTGCCACCATTGTGTAGGCAGGAAAAGGCCTGCATGAGTGACTCACCAAATTATAAACAAATTCAATTTATCCTCAGAGCAGACCTGTAGGCACCTGCATTTTCCAGAGACTGACTCCATTCAATACCTTTTTTACGTAGGAGAATTAGAGATCTGCATTTCATTACAGTGCAAAATCACAGGAGCAATGCTCCCTGAGAAGCTGCCAAGAGGGTGGAAAGGTTAAGTGGAGGGACCTATGGGGTGTTAAATCACTGCTGAAACCTTCAGTCTTGAGCAGTTGCTAAACCCATGGAATTTTAACCCAGAAAGTGCTTCTCATCTACTCCACTTATCCGAGAGGCACCCAAAGCAGCATTTTTCTGTCCCACCTTGAGAAGAAACTTCTCAACAGATGACCAGCAATACAAACTGAGGTTACAGTAACTCCTTTCCACTTCAAGTCAGCACTAGAGTGATGTTTCCACGCCTGCAGGAGCCGCTTTGGTACCTGTAAGTGATATGTTTGTGCTGCCACTTCTGCCCCGTTAACGCGTAGCGCTTCCGACGGATGCTGAACCTGGAGCTGCCCCTGGTCTGGTCAGGAACTCCACAGCGAGGCTTCTTCATCCAGCTGCAAGAAAACAGCAGCACACAGCAGCATGAAGGACAAAGCACAAGCACTGGGCACGACTGAAGCAAGCACCCAAAGCAAGCAGCCTTTCCTGCAGTCCTGCCATCAGCCACTCTGGGGCTCTGCGCGACGACCAGCGACAAAAGGAGCAGGTTTCTTGCTACCAGAAACCTGCTTTGTGGAACTCCACTGCACCCTGTCTGAAAACTATGGATTTCCTGCTCTTTTCCCCCACTTTTGTTGGCAACTCTGAACAAAGACTTGGCAACTGGACAAGTCTTTCACAGCCAATCACTTGTTCAGTTCATTCCAGGTAATGATGAAGATCTGCATTGCTGACTCGCTGCTTTTTTATTCCTATTCTTTGATTTCTCTTCTGTCTCAATGTCACATTTACTGAAGCCTCAGACTCCTTTAATCAGAGTCCAGTCAGCTGCAAGAATTCTTAAATTAAGAATTTATGGTATTTCTCTGTTGTTCTTACTCTCTTGCTACACCATGAGGAGCATCTGTAAGCTCCTCGTGGAGATAAATATTTAATTCTTTAATTCTGTTTAATGCTCTGCACAAAATAAAGCTGAAAAGGCCCAAACAACAAAAACGACCATTTCCACAGCCCCAGAAGTGCTCAACTTTTCCAGTGGCCTTTGCTAGTTCAATATTGTCCAGTATTTCAAACCCTTGACACGTGTCAGCATTCCAACTACGTGGAAATTAGGATGCTGTCTAATTCAAAAGCATGAGTTCAACTGTGGAATCACCAAACTCTTTCTTGAAGTGTAAGGGATTATGGAGCTTGAGTTGAAGTGAACACAATTCAGCTGAAATTATGGATAAATATTCAGCTGGAGAGCTGCAGAACCATTTCCCATGGGGAAGCTGGTAAAACTAAAGCCATTCACTGCCTAAGTAAAAGACCCTCTGTTGCTTTCCCACTTCACTGGACTTTCTTTCCATCATGCCAAATAATGACTGATGTAAAAGCCATCGTTTTCTGACAGTATTTACCCGAAGAACAGTCATACCCTACACTCTTCCTTGCATGGATGAGTATCTGACCATTAAATTGGCCTCTAATTATTGTTTCATAAAGAAATATACACAGGGTAGTATGGTATGGGAGAGTGGGTGGCAGAAAAGTCATTTAAGTGTCATCTCAGAATGTAGGCTCCTTGAACAACTCAAAACTAACCAACCAACCAACCAACCATCTTCCACCTTTTCCAGTAGATATCTTAGCTCAATATATGCAAAATAAAGAAAACCACCTTGTTTTGTCCAAAAGAAACCATGGAATATTTGCAGTACAAAGGAGCAGTCTGCACGTGTGCTTAAAAACAAAAAAAAATCACACAATCTCATGAAATTGTGGATTTTTCAGCTGTGTACTCAAGGAATTGAAATCTGCCTTGTGAGTTTTCCACCAAGCCACGCTGCACAGTAAGGAAGTTTTAGAGGTGGGCTGACCCAGGCAAAAGCAGCCATAAATCTGGGTGAAGAGGTTGGCAAGGACAGACATTCCAGCAGCTCCTGTGTGCTGTACCTATGGACAGGCAGCAAACTACTGGTTAAATGCAGAAGGAGGAGTTAAGCTCAGTAGTTGGGGGGAAAAATGCCCTTTTTTAGTGATGTGGCACTGAGAAAATGCCTGCAAAAACCTTCATGGGTGACGCAAGTGAGGCACTGGACACTTAGACTTGACTAAAACTTGACTTCAGGATCCTGTTTATTCCAAAAAGAAGCAGACCTTGGTAATTTCTGGGATGAAGCAGTGTAGAAAAAACTGAATTTGCTTTAGTAAGAAAAGGAAATGAAGGAAAGCAGCAGCTCTCAGTCACAGACCAAAGGGTAGTTCTCTAATTCTTAGTGAAACAGTGACATTTGCACCTCAGCAGATGATTAGATTTGGCTCAGACCTCAGAAAACCTGTAGCTGTGTTGCCAGTCATTCTTTTTCACAGTGCATGGGAGATCATCTTGAAGCCACCATGCCTTTGAATGACAGGATATATTTCAGTGATGCTGTTGAAACTGCACACAGACATGGCAGAAAAAAACCACACATCACAGAAGATCAGTGTCCTCACCTTAAGTGTCCATCACTACATCAAAAGAGAGAAGCAAAAAATAAAGCAAAATCAAGTAGCTATTCCATTTCATTGGGATCACTCTACAAGAAGTCAGGGTCTTGTATAAAATATAGAATACATGACTTATAATTGTATTGTCTGAAGGTCAGGGTCTTTAAATCAATGGAATTAGGGCTCCTCTCCTGAAGTAAAAAGTCTGAATTATTTAACATAACTGCTAGAGACCTATTTTAATAAGAGGGGTTGCTCACTTGCAAGACAGGAGCAGATAAACTAAATATTCCAGGTTGGGAATTTACAAGTGAATCTCCAAAGCTGTTCTGGAAATAATCTCTCAGGGTTCAGTACTCCTCCAGAAATAGCAAGAAATGTTCCACACTGAAGAAGTCAAGAAGAGTAGGTTGCAAGATTCAGAAGTCAGCACTGTGGCATCTTACTAGAACTCCTGACAAAGCCTAGGGGAAGAAAACACAGCCCAAAATAAACATGTTAGAACATTCCAGTTCCAACCTGGATTTGGAAGTGTTCCTAAGGAAATCATGCTTGTGTCCTTACTGGTTGGGATGGTCCATGTTGTGCTGGCAAAATGTTAATTACTTCTGTGTATAAATGCTCTTTTTTTTTTCTTTTTATATGTTAAAAATATAACTTTTTGAACAGTAAAACTCCTTTTTGAACAGTAATTGTCACAGTGACTGGGATGAATACTCCTGTGAGGGGCAGTCATTCATGTTCATGACACATGGGGATGCTCAGTGTGGAATATGCCCTTCCATCTGGGAGGGAATTGACAAATAAACTCCCATTTTCTTCCAAAGAGAGCTGCTTTCAACATAATAGCATCAAGCTCTTCCATGTTCTTGATTGCTTCTTGGGGTTTAATTACTTTTTAAGACATAATTGGTTTTCATTTAAAAAAAAAAAAAGTGCATATTGGTAATGACTTCTCTGTTTCTGAACTTGTAGAAATCTTTAAAAAAAAAAGAATAAAAAGGACAGCTCAACATTTATCAGTCACTCTGTGAATGATAATGAATACAGAAATAGCAATGATCATGGCTGTATCTTAAGAGACTTGAAGAAAACGTGGTGAAAAGAGCATCTGAACAGGAAAATAAGTGTATTTGCCATTTATTTATGGTTAAAAGATCACCTGACCATTAAAATAAGACCATTTGCCATTTCTTTATAATAAATAATTACAAATAATTTATAATTTATAT
>VYZU01036939.1:86546-105024 GCA_013401355.1 Ceyx cyanopectus
TTATAAAATAAATTATATTAGAAATATGATTTATAATAAGCCCATCTGCCATTTCTTTATAAAGGATGACTTGAAAATCAGAGGAATGCTTAGTTCCTATGTCACAGATGTAGTCAGCATCCTGCACACCCCATCTCTCCCAAGATGTTTGTGCTGTGCCCCTCTAAACTGCAAACCATCTTGTCAAAAACTAGTGTTTTTCTACTTAGCATGTTTGCTTTAGGGATGTGAAAGACCAGGATGCCAGCAGTGGCTCCACTTCAGAAATCTCCTTTTCAAATATCATTGGCTACATTTGCTCATCACCATAGGATCATCCAGGTTGGAAAATCCCCTTGGGATCATCCAGTCCACCCATTAACTCTACACAGTCCACCCCTAAACCATGTCCCTCAACCCCACATCCAAACCACCCTGAAACACCCCCAGGGACTCAACCCCTCCCTGGGCAGCCTGTGCCAGCCTCTGGCTGCTCCTGCAGGGAAGAATTTTTCATCCTCTGGTGCAGCTGGAATAGAAATTGAGAATATCTAAATGAGTAACAGAAAATATTGTGGCACCCCATGCAAATGTTAGGCATTATTTTAATTCTTCTTGCCAATGCCATGGTACTGGTATTCAGAATGTCTCTTCTATTTTTACACCATTATCCTGCTGTCTCTTTCTACCTTCCTCTTAAACCCACAGTAAACCCAACGAGTGATGAGCAACAGGGGGAAGAAGAGCACTGTTCATATTTCTGCACAGCATCTTTCTTCCAGAGCAACAAAATCCCCCTGGGGGCTTTTGGTGATGCTGCTACAGGACATTATTTCTCTGCTGATATCCCCAAAGCTGGTTCCTATCCAGCTACTACTCTCTTTTCATTGTTTTACCCTCTGAAGATGAAGAGGTGCATCATAATCTCATCTCCAGACATGCAAGTGAAGCAGGCAAATCCTCATGCAGAAGATGAGAACATGTTGGTTTATGATATTCCTCCTCTAACTCTTTATTCTGTAATCCCAGCATCAAGTGTGATTAGAAAGTATTGATCACAGAGAAACAAATGCTAAACCAGCACCTATTTCTGGCCAAAAATCTTCTTTCTGTGCACATGAAAGGGAAAATGATTTAAAACTTCTACAAAACACTGCCAAACAATTCAAAATATGTTAAATATTGGCTACTTGGTTACATAGTTAGAACTCCTAAGACTTTTCAGTGGTGTTAATTGATGGGAACTTGAGTTAATGAGTTTGTTTTTGTTTTTTTTTCTCATGAAATTGTATGTACCTAATGACCATTAGTGTATCTTTCTGTGCAGAAGAAAACTCATTCATCAAATATTACCTCTTCAAATGCTGCCACTGATGTGGCTTTAAAAGGCAAGCAGTGGCTGGTGGAGCAGCACTCTCCCCTCAAGGATCCATCCCTGAAGAGCAGAGTTTCTGGATCATAAACATACTTTTGAGCCTGGCTCTTGACAAGGCATTTACTGCTAAATTTACTCCATTCCTCAGCTGGGGGATGTGTGATCAACACTAAATTTTAGGGAAGCCCTAAAACCTGCTTTGCTTTGTTGTTTTGCAGTGCAACAATGCACGTGCCAGTGGGAAGAAAAGTAGTTTTCCAACCCTGGCAGCTTCTCCCTAAATTCTAAATGACAGAAAAAAATCATTCATGTCAGCTACAGCAGAGAAAGAATAACAAAAGGGTGGCACACCAGGTCCAATCCATTTCCAAAATGGGAAATGAAGGTGAAATTATTTTTCCAGCCTAAAAAGTATTTCAGAGAAGTAGAAGAAACATATATAAATAAAGCAATTGTTGGCTATGTAGTGACAGAATAATTTTGCTATTTTTTTCCTTTTCAACTGAAGCACCTTTTACTAAAATCACAAGCCAGTCTGTGTTGGATTTTAACTGGAATTAGTCCAATTTGCACTTCAAATAGTAACCCCAGATACATTTTCTTAATTGTGTACTAATTTATTTTTTTTTTCCTGGCACCCTGTTCAATTTGGCAGAGCAGGGAGTTGTTTGGAAGTGTCTGTTTCACAGAGATTCTCTGTGTTCAGCCTGTCAGCAGAATCAAACACTGGGAGCCTTCCACAACTTCTGAATGCCAAATTATCCCCATTTTACTGCAGGTCACAAGGACCACACCTGGGCTTTTGTTACTGGAAAGCATTGATGAATGGGGTGGTGGAGTGTGCTACAATTGGTTTCAGTGAGGATAAAGAAGCCTACAACTCAATATTTTCCAGCAAGAAAAGACTCCACACTGCAGAATTTCATCAATTCTTGCCAAGTTTCAATAGGTTTCTCCACTTCCATCCTTTTGAAACCCTTTCTTGAGTCAACCCTGAACCATTTCCTTGCCACATCAGCTGCAACCCACCAAACCAAAACCAGACAAGGAGAGCAACATTTCAACTCCTCATCTGAAGCTGCAGCTCTGCTTGGGCATCCCAAGTGACGGATAAGAGTTGGTTTTGGTTTTTTTTGTTGGTTTTTTTTTTTCCCCCCACTTCTACTTGACCCTGCTTGAAACATAAAAGTGAAGAGCAGTTCAGTAACTGGTTACTTACTCAATTGTGTTCCTGTCCACTTTTCCTGTCATATTAATGCCATAGAACTGCTGCATGGCAGCTATAGCTGAGTGCATGGTTTCTGCCGAGCGCAGCACCGACATTCGGGGGTCAGTTGGTGGAAGGTAGCCATACTTTTGTAACCATACCTGCAATGACAAGTGCAGTGGCTATTAAAGAGAAATTAGAGGTAAAGAAAATGCTCCCTACTAGTTCACTAGTACAGAATGAAGCTTCTCATCCCCCTGGAATCCAGCCTGTGGCTTTGGTTTGCAAAGGAGGAATCCTTCGGGGCTGTTCTCATTTATTAAAGATTCTGCTGGTTTAAGGCTTGCAAGTATTCTCTACCCAGCAGCCAGCTCTCTATTCTCTGAAACTGCCTGCTTCTATTACTTCTTTCATGTGTTCATTGATTTGAGGCTACAACTTCAGCACCTAACCCTGGCTTTAAGCACTCCAAGACATTTTTAAGGCAGACAAAAGAGAAAATCTCCCAGATATGCCACATAATTATCTGTCCACGTGTTACGTTCCCCAACTGCAGCAATAAATCCACAGCAGCTCTCACACATTTACACTAGATGGTTAGCATCTCTCCAAGCACATGAAACAGAGGGTTGGGAGCCACTCTGCTTTCCAAGAATATGATTATAGAGGAGAAAATCATTTTTCAAAGGAGTGGATTGAGATGAGAACTAAGGCAGAAGTTGTTTCCCAGCAGAGTGGTGGCCACTGGCACAGGTTACCCAGGGAGGTGGTGGAGGCCCCATCCCTGGAGACATCCCAGATGGGTTGAGGAGGCTCTGAGCACCCTGCTCTAGCTGAGATGTCCCTGCTCTCAGCAGCTTGGGCTGGGTGAGCTCTGGAGCTCCCTTCCAACACAGACATGTCTAGGATTCCATAATTCCATAAACCTCAGAATGACATCAGCAAAGCAGGAGGCCAGGGGGCAGTGAAGGAGGAGAGGCTGTCTCCATTCACAGGAAACTCTCTGGCAAGAGATATTCCTTCTGAAATGGAGGTAAGATACCATGCCAACTATTTCTGCTCTTAACTGTGGAGCAGTGAGAGGGAGGAGGTGTGGGCCAAACAACTGAGCACTTTATGGATCAAAGCCAATGTCTTAAGAACACCTGGAAAACCCCTCTGAAATGCCCTGTGCTGAGGCAATGCTTCATAAATACCAGAAATGATCTTAATGCTTCATCTGGCCTGCACGAAACACAGTGCAAAACCTCTGAGGCAGGGAGAGCACTGATGCATCTTCAGAGGTGTCTCAGACTGGAATGAAAGACACGGCTAGTACCCATCTGAAAGCCACCATTGGACTGGACTGGATTGGATTGGACTGGATTGGATTGGGCTGGACTGGATTGGACTGGATTGGATTGGACTGGATTGAACTGTATTGGATTGGAGTGGATTGGATTGCTGCAGCTTCACTCTGCTAGACACTAGTGAGAGCTGATCTCCAGTTCTGAGCAGATAAACACAATAAATGAGCTCAGTCACCTCTCCCAGACTCCACATCTGAGCTGCCAGATTCTGAATCACTCCAGTGAGGAATGTTTCCCACCCACTCTCCCCTCCCAGCCTCCCGTGGGCTTTGCCTGCCTCCTACAACACCTCTGGGGTTTGGATCTGTTTGTTTACCCACAGCCTCACACCAAACTGTGCAGTGATTTCCAGCCTTATGTTTAGCTTGCAGAGCTCACCCCGTTCAGTTCTGCAGCAGGTGAACTGTGTGTTGTCTGCTCCTCTGGATGGAGCCAGTGGAGAAGCTGAAGACTGAGGAACCCACTGCCAGGCTTCCCTTCACTACCACTGGAAGTGGGTTGGAGGTGAACTTTGCCTCAGTGTAAAGAAAAGATCTGAGTGGCACTAAAGAGAGGGGAAATCTTCAAGTGATGAGTTCAGGTAGCTCTGATTTCCATGGGTTTGTTTTCTGATAATGCAATTCAGATAGAGACCCCCCCAACAATGTCTGTGAGCTCCACCAAACAGCACAGACTGGATTAAGACCCAGCCCAACCTCTTTGACCTCCACAATATCTCTCTGTGTGAGAACCATTCTGTGTTCAAAGATGCTCTTCTTTCCAGCACCAATGAACTGCCACAGCCAACACCTCTATCCACCTATAACTTTACATGCTCCTGACTTTTCAGCTTCACACGTGCACTTGGCTAGACTGGGTCATCACACAAATAATTCACTTTACGTGTCACTTTGCATGGGATAAAGTGTCTTTTTTTTTTTGTCTGCCTTGCAGCTAGAGCTGGAATATTGGCAAGAGCATCATGCAAACATTCTGGAAGAGAGAGTGCTCTTAAAAACAGTGTGCTGACACCAAACTGTTATTAACAACAAAGAAAAGCCATCAATCATCATTTCAGATTAAGCAAGAAATATTATGAAGGTAATCAGGGTTTCAGAGAGCTTAGTGATTGCTAAGAGAGAACTCAGCAACAACTGAGTGTTCCTGAGTGACAGCACATAATATAAACTACAGCACAGTTCTGTTCTGTGAACCTGAAAGCTTAGTAAATCAGCCTAATAAAGTACAGATCAAAACAATTTCATCAACACCTCCAGTAGTGCAGCTGTGTTCATTATTATTCATGGATTCCTGTTCCATTTTTAGACACCATGCAAAAAGTCAACAGCAGTGCTGCCTCCTGTTTCCACAGTTTTCCACATTTAATGGAAAGAGGGAATTCCTTTATTTTGTTGAATATTATTTTTTTGACTTTTCAGGAATTAATGATGTCACTACTGCTTGCAATGTAGGGCTTTGATGCCACAGGGTGTTTGTTTCCTATGGTCCAAAGAATTATGAAATACAAATAGTTACTAAAGCCATGTTTTCATTGAAAATACCTTTTTTCTCTCTTCTGTTTTTCCAAGTCAGATATGTAAGGTGTAAAATACAAGATGTTGTGCTTCCTTACTGGATATAATTCCATATTTTAGAAATCCTTGGTTTTTACAACCAAGCTGGTATAAGATTTCTGAGATTTTCAGTGCTGCACAGCTCTTTAAAATACCTGATTGATGTTTTTTCCTGCAGAAATCAGTAGTTAGAAGATGCTAACACAGAGTTTAGAGGTACACACATTCTTCAGAGAGTTAACAGTTTGTCACATTCCCCCAGCAATACATTAGCATGATAATCCTGTGAACCTCATGTTTTATTTAATATTCTTTTGGTTTCAGTTTACTACATGGCAGACCTGGTCTACCTTAAACTAGAGGCAAAATTAGAGCTGGTATTGCCTCATTTAGTTGTTTACAACTAAATTTTAAACAATTTACAGTTGTTTATCTCTGTATGTGGACACACTGTTAAGGGAAAAAGTGCACTTTGTTGGTTTGGTTTTTCTTTGGTTTATTTGGGGGTGGTTTTTTTCAGTCTAAGTTTTGCCACAGTGAAAAAAACTCTTCATCTTATAGTAGGATATTGCACTTCCAAGCTTACAGTCCAACTGATCCACATCAGCCTTTGCAAAGAGAAACACAACTCAGTTTAGCTTTTCTTTAAGGCAGATTCTATTTAGTCTCCTCAAATGACCCACTATGAACAGACCCTTCCAAAAAGACATTCCCTTACTCCATTTCACTCTCTGGATTTCTGACTTTTCTTGAGGAATCACTTGCTGAGATGATGTCAAAACCTAGCAAACACAACACACAAAAATAGGCAATTAGAGATTTGGGATATTCAACTATTTCTGCATCACTTTTCAGTGTCCCAGCACTCTGCTTTGGCAGCCCACTGAACAGCTTTTTTTTTTGTTGAGCTGGCCAAAACGTTGCCCGAGTCTGTGTGACTTTTTGTCTCTTCCCTCAGTGACTACAATTAATTGAGGGAGAAATTCAAATTATCCCCTCCAGTGCATTACCTTCTCAGCACTGAATTTCACCTGCCACCTTCAGTGACCTGACAATCACTCCAACCCCCACGTTCTGAGAGCTGTACTACTAAATTAAAAAAATAAATGACACAAATTCACTGCTAGGCAGAGGTTTTTAAATGCAGCCAGGGAATCTCCACAAGCACAGCTCTTAGCAGGCATTTTTCATCTCCTGGTATCCATGACAAGCCCCACAGATCCATATGACACCTCAAACACTATTATTTTACTGTAACTGAAGCCAGTAACAATGGCTTGGCTTTCAATTCATTATTATCAGAAGTTTATTATCTAAATGGGATGTTATTAAATGGGAGATTAAAGTGGCCTCACCAGATGTTTGCCTTAGTGAATTGCTTAAGAGCAGCACCTTGGTGTCAACTGCCTACTGTCATTTTTATCAAGAACTGAGAAATCCTGCTTATTTTAACCTTTTCAGCATTTAAATCAACTCTGACCAGGCAGTTCTCACTTCACCTGTTTTTCCTGGCTAAAATATGGTCAAAATTTCAACACGCCAGAGGCTAATGGAGAGTTGCATTTTCAGATCATGTCCAAATAATGCTCCAGGTTTTGATCAGCCTGTATTTTGCTGACCTAAAATTCAAATAGGCTCTCAGTTGGAAAGGCTCTGCCAAAGAAGCTCTGAGCAATGCCATCTGTGATGGGAATCTGACATGTTCAGCTCTGGAAAGGTCAGTGCAGAAGGACAACCTTGCTCACCACATCCATCACAACAGGATTCAGCAGCTTTGCTGGAGAAAATGCTTTCCTTTAGTCTGATCAATCAGACACCAGGGCAGTGCCTCAGAACACTGTGAACAAGCACTAACACCTTTGCAAATAGTGATTTTTCTTTGATGCTGTCACCTTCCAATCTGCATAATGGTCCAGTCTGGGAGACCACTTCACACCAGTCGATTTCACAAAAGGAATGAGAAGTTGCCAGGAAACAGCATTCTATTTAAAACACACTTTTAGAATACATCAAAGTATTTGTATAAACCAACCAACAAACAAAAAAAAATTCTATTTTTCACAGAAAAAAAAAAAGTTCTAAGTTCAAATTCTGGTTAAACAGTTACAGTGTTGTTCAGTCCAACCACCTCCAGGCTGTGAAAAGACTTTTATTCCTTCATGATTTACTTGATCCTGTCTAAGCAGACAATGCCCTTTAGCAACTTCTCAGTGCTTCTGAACTGCAGGAACACTTTCACCTTCTGCATGCCTCTTCAAAACACGACAGCAAGGTAGAATGATTTACTCTGTGCTTGGCTCACAGTTCAACTATTTTCCATGGCTGTGGCAGAAAAAAAGCTGCAATAATCAGGCAGCATTTGAGTTTTGAAGGGAGCTCGGTCTTGCTTTTTGCTTTTGCCAGCTTTGCAGGTGCACAGGTAACTCCAAAAAGCACAGGTGGAAACAGCACATGGAAATATGGATGGGTGCAGTGAACCTTGTCCAGAATTAAGGCAAATAATGAAGGAAAACCACAGGGATAGTCTGAGGCATGCTGCCATTGCCATCAGGATTGAGCACTGCTTCATCTCTAGGGTACACCAGCTCTCACTGATCAGCCAGAAGTCTGTAAGAGACTATAAACATAGCCTCAAATCTAAAGTTACTTTCCATGTTGAGGTAATATACATTAATAATTTCTAGATGATGATAATTATGTCTTTGATGGGATGGAACACTCCAGTGTTGAAGTCAAGAATCTATTTCTTTCTTTAAATAGGCAGCATTTTACTACCTACGTAACTTGCAATAAACAGATTATATCTTCCCAAAGTACTACTTGCTCTGATTCTTTCATCTATTTATAGTTGTTTCTCCTTTGTTAGCCCTAAAAGAGCAATTGATTAATAGTTGTATTTAGCATCCTTACTAGCTAGTGGTCTGGAACTATCTAGTGCAGCAGCCTACAGGCAGAAGCACAAATATTAAATCAAACTGGAGTGTGATGAAGACACTCAGATGTCTGATACTAAAAAATCAGTGCTTAGATGAGCCAAATATGATTGGAATGATTTAAAAGCCATCCCATCTCTTGGCTGCTGTAGTGCCACCCAACGTGCAGCAGCTGCAAAAGCCACTTCAAATTTCACTCTTTGTCTTAATTCCATTTTCCAGAGTGCTTCCAAAAGAGCATTCTGAACAACATGTGGAGTGTGACGTGTTGTGCAATGAGAATTAGTGCAAGCAATACACACTCCTTCCTACTTAAGCTCCCTGCTTTCCAGTCAAGATCAACAGTAACACACACGCTGTGCTTTACAAACCTGACAGCCCCATGTAGGAGACATCCATCAGGCAGGAAAGTCAGGCAACAGCAAGCCAAAGTACTGCTGTCCTAAAGGTCCCTGGGGTCACAGGTGAGCAGGGAAAGGCAAAAGACACCATTTAGAGCCTGTGTTCAGACACTGGCTTTGTGAGGAACCTGCCTGGTCTGAGGAAATGTTTGCACCATCCACCACTTCCTACGTGCAGACCACGACTTGGATGCAGCTGTGACTCTAAATGAAAATAGCTCTTATTTGAAAGAAAACAAATACATCTTTCATTTACAAGAGATAAGAGCTTCCAGATGGTACAGCTGTCAAGGCAGATCAGTTTCTGACCCAGTTCCAGCTACCTTGACAGTACTGACTTTAGTACAGATACAGGAAAAAAAAAAAATGTCCAGAAACACAACATGACAGATGACATTTGAATTTCAATTGTAAGGTTCTCTCTCTTTTAACCTTGTGATAAAAGTCACTTTCAAAGAACACAGCATCCTGCTCTTCCTTCTGAAGATGTCTGTGTAGATGCAATCACAAAGCCCAGCAGGATTTGACAACACACCCAGACAACACACACACACTTCAGCACTGCTTCACAGAGCCACACGGTCATCCTGCTTGGGAAGGACCTTCCAGATCACCCAGTCCAACCAAACCTACAGCAACAAAAACCTAAATACAAACCATTAGAAAAAACAATCAAGCCAACCAACCAACCAACCAACCAACCAACCACAAACCCCCTCATGCCTCCCCAGAGCATGTCCTGAGCACCTTGTCAACTCCTTTCTGAAACCCCTCCAGGGCTGGGGACTCCACCCCCTCCCTGGGCAGCCTGTCCCAGGGCCTCACCACTCTCTCCGGAAAAAATTTCTTCCCCATATCCAATGGAACCCTCCCCTGCTGCAGCTCCAGCCCAGCCCCTGCTTCTGTCAGCAGTACCTGAGGAGCAGAGGCCTCCCCCACCTCTCTGCACCCTCCTGGCAGGAGCTGCAGAGGGCAATGAGCTCCCCCTCAGCCTCCTCTGCTCCACACTGCCCATGCCCAGCTCCCTCAGCCTCTCCTCACACCCCTGCTTCTCTCGGCAGCTCCTCTGGACACGTTCTAGCCCCTCAGGGTCTGTCCTGGCATGAGGGGCCCAGAGCTGAGCCCAGCACTGAGCTGAGGGGGATCCCTGCCCTGCTCCTGCTGCCCACGCTGCTGCTGAGCCAGCCCAGGATGCCCTTGGCCTTCTTGTCCCCCTGGGCACCCCCTCGCTCATGCCAAGCAAGCTCATGGATCTCTGGGATAAACTGGCTTGTGGATGGTGATTTTTCTGGTCAAAACATAACATATGAAAGACTGAAGCAAAGGGAGCCACTGCACCTCGTGCAGGAGACTGTTAATTCCCTATGTGTGTGATGGAAGGCACAAAAGACAGGAACAGTAAAATATTATTTGAATTCATGGAAGATCTTAATAAACCAAAATATTTGTAAGGCTCTAAGCAGGTTCCAATATATGCCCACAGGAAACATTTTGCAGCATACCTGTGATGTATGCAGCCCATTTTGCTGCTTATTTCCTCACTAGACTGTGCAGGACACATAAGACATATATGATTTAAGGTGCTTGCCTTACTTAGATAATTTTCATAAATTATTTCTATTTGTAAATAATTCCTAATCATTTTATCAAACGCTTGAAGTTTAAACTTTAAACAGAGTTTAAAGAACTTACATGCACCTGAATGTTTCCACTGTAAGTGCAAACACAAACTCGAGTTACCTATTCCTCATCCTAGAGCAACATGAAACTATATTTGATAGTCAGAGGTGTCCAGAAAAGGACACCTCTGATGCTAATTATCATGTAACCTGGTACATTGACACAAGCATGTCCAAAAATCACCCACTGCACATCACAGCCTACAGAACAGGCTTTAGACTTCCAGCACAGAAGACAGAGAGCCTCACAAATCAAAATGCTGCAGTAGAACTATTTATTTATTTTTTTTCAGGAGTGTTATGATGACTTAATGGGAAATGCAGGGTTTGCATCTTGCAGAAGAGCAACACTGCTATCAAGGGGAAAATTGGAGGGTATATTGTAATGAGAGTTTCATCTAGTTGGTTTCTCATGGCTGCACCCAGTGGTGCCTCTTAGAGCTGTTTGCCATCATGTGTATACTGACCCAGAATGAAAATAGGAGCCATTACAGAAGGACATGCATGAGCTTCCCCAGATAAATCATGCAGACATCTATCAGCAGAACTAAATTCACATGAGCAACCTGAAGTACAGTCTAAAGCAGCTGTGTAGTGATTTTACTGTGAAGGGAGAAACTGCAGCTGGAAAAATCTTGAACATCTTGAAATCTTCCCTGCCTTTTCCTTGCCAACAGCTTCCACAGCAGATTTTCTCTTTTCTGGCACCAGAGGCTGCACAGTGCATGACAGGAGATGTGGAGTTGATTCTGTGAGCTGGCCAAGATGTATCTGCATTAGATAGAGCTAAGCAGGAATTAAAAAAGCCCTCCTGAGATACTGGATTGAGCTCAGCATTATGTCAATATATGCACAGATCTGTTGGACTCAGCTCAACTCACATCAAACTCTTTCAGAACCCCCATCAGAGACCCTAAATACACATTCAGAATATCTGAGAGATATTTCCTCATTCTTCTTATTCTTCCTTCTCCAGAAATTCCACATGTATTCATGTAACTGTGTGCAAACCACTCCTGGGTGAAGCAAAAAAAAGCAAAGCCCTTACTCCAGAGAGCTCCTCCTTGTTTTACTTTTATTATTTCCTCTGCAGTTTTGTTTTTTGGGGGGGGTTAAAAAAATATATTGAAATCCCCTTCCCATAAAACTTCTCCTGAAGATGCAAAAACACATGAGCCAGCTTTGCTAAGGACCATGTGGATATAGAGGATCACTAGCTCAGGCTGTAACTCACTCAGGTACAGTTGACAAGAGTGTCTTAAAGTGTCTTTGCTTTTTTGGACCAGGTAAGAGGTTATTCTAGAGATGACTGAACACAAACAACTTCTATGACTCTCTTTTATTTGTTCTAATAGGCACAATCTGGCTTTTAACCAGAAATATTAAAGAAAGCTTTAAAATCCTGGTAGTTTAAGAGAATACTTAAAAAAATAATTTCTTTTTTTTTTTTTTTTTTTTTTTTGGTGAGGGAGGTTACTTTGCTCAAAATTAGCATATCTAGAATAGAGGCCCCATCTACCCCTCATCCCCAAAGACCTTGGGTCAACAATAGACCTGATCAGACTCTCATTAACCCTGGTGCAATTATTCTGTACTTATGTTGAAGAAGCTGGTCCTCCCTTTCTAACACTGCAAAGTACCAGAGAAAGAAGCATCAGGCTTTCTACTGCTCTTTTTTAACACTGCATGGAATTACTGTTCTAAGAATGGTCAATAACAAGCTTCAAACTTAGTTATGTATTCACTACTTTTTTTTTTTAATAGCACATAAAACAAAAAACAACTTCAAAGAGCCCTCTTTAGGAGTTTTAGAGGGAAAGCTAAAAGCCAAGCCAGGAGCTGCAGCTCACTTCTAAAAGGAGCAAATATTCAACCAAACTCCATGAAAACACTTCCCAAGCTAGGGAAAGCTTGTCTGCAGGTTTTGCTAGGAAGTAAAACAAAGAGGAGACTGACCTGGAAATTTCCACCATTTGCCTACTGGACATAAGCCATGGAAATAAAGAAATAAACAAATAAATAAGGTTGCAAGATCTAATCTCAAAGAGAAGTGAAATGCAAAACTAATCAATGAAGAGAAATGAATGATGAAAACTCGACTTGTCGTGCTTTAGACCAGCAACAAAACCATTGTGAGGGATAAAAAATATATTTGCTATTGTTGTTTCAGTGGACAAGTGTTTTGAGGTTGCTCCATTGCCCACAAAACAGCTAATGCTTAAATGCTTTCAAGGAACTTTATGGCTTTAGCAACCTTCCAGTGAAAAACAACATGATGTTGGGGTCTCCTATTTATTTCTCAGGATAAACTGTTACAACCAGTCATCTATAAAAGGGAAGATGTGACTGTTTTGCCAGAAATATTAACAAGAAAAGCCCAGAAGATGGGGATATCTATGGAAATGAATTTCATCATCACTCAAAATGAAACCTGTATGTGTTTTCTTATAAACCTCTCAGCTTTTCCCTGAGAGTAGAAAATATCTGTGCAAAGAAAACCTCACAAGTATGAAAATAGACCCTGTCTTCTTACTGCATCACACAGTTTGGAGCAGTGTGCTGATGGTTCTCCTGCATACACATTCCCGCATTTCATTCACAGAAGTGTTTTCCCCAGTAACAAATCTAAAGCACTGGACCTTGATATTTTGGGGTTTTAAAAAACTTCATTATTACCTGGTTATCCACATGGGTGTCTTCTATTTAGAACAGTCTTTCACATACCGAAAGTCTGTTATCATGAGTTCCACCCTTTTAATTAAATCAATTAAATATGGCTTCTCTGCTGCAAAGAGAATTTTCCATACCTCTTGTAGTTCTGCTACTCTCCTCTGAACATTCTGTCATTTTAAACAATTCTCAAGTGTGAAGGCAAAGAATGAACACATTCTTTCACAGCCAATCTTCAGGTCCAGAGTCTATTCACTTACATACACTGCATATGGCATTCTGGTTAGTTCAATCAAAAAGCATCTGATTTTTTTAATAAAATATATTTTCTTTAGCTGACAAAGACAGTGCTTCACTGTGGCATTCAGAATATTCATCAATATTATTTATCCTTATTTTGTATTTGTGCATTTCACTCCTCCCCCTAACATTTCACACTTACTACCTAATTTCAGCACAGTGGTTCAAACACCTACAATTTTCCAAGATAATGATTTAAGTACTTTTTTTGGTTTTAAAGTCAATTGTTCATGTTCTTCTGCTATGGTTGCTGTTTCCTAAACACACGACTATTGCTGTTTTACAGTCACTTACACCCAAATTGGCTTCCAAGGGCAGATTCTCCTCCAATTTCAGAAATCTCTTCTCATGGCCAAATCTGTTCTTTGTAACAATAACTTTAAAAAAAAAAGTTGTTCTATGTCAGACCTTCTCTCCCCTTACAAACTATTTCTGAAGTTGAGTTTTCAACTCCAGTGCTTTCCAAACCATTCAGCTGTTTCTAGTGACACTGTTCTTCTGACCCAGGCATCCACAAGAATGACAATGTCTCTGTCCTTTTTGCCAGTTCTCCTTGGCTTGCCATTAAAATTAACATTTTTTAAAACATTTAAAAATTTTAACACAATTTAAATTGTATTTTTAAAATAAA
Source organism: Ceyx cyanopectus (assembly GCA_013401355.1). Classification (NCBI taxonomy): domain Eukaryota; kingdom Metazoa; phylum Chordata; class Aves; order Coraciiformes; family Alcedinidae; genus Ceyx; species Ceyx cyanopectus. The sequence continues at coordinate 100,624 of VYZU01036939.1, forward strand.
TTATCAAAAAAACCCCAACAATGACAATCAAAACCAAACAAGCAAACAGACAAACCTAATCCAACCAAAACAAAAACCACCCCCAAAAAAGCCACACACAAAAAACAAACACAAAACCACTGAAAAAACCCAACCCACAACAAACCAAAAACCAAAAGTATCAAAGACATAAAAAGCAGCATTTAATGTGTTCCATGATTTCCAAAGGTGCCTTGATCTGCTTCTATCTCAGAGATTGTGAAACCTGCTTTTGTCACACTGTGCTGAATAGAGTATAATGGAGAACCCCCCCTTTTTTTTCATGGTTTAATTAATTTCACTAATTTAATGGTGAATTGGATGTGAGTTTGGAATGAGGAGTGTGGAGAATAAACAGCAATTTTCAAAGGGTTAGGGTCAGAAGTGAGGTTGAAACCATCTTGGACTGCCTTACAAAAAAATTTCTTCATCCTTGATGCTAAAATAACAAGTTAGCTCTGGTGTGTTTCTGAGCCAAGAAAGTCAGATGATTTTTGCAGTTTCCACTAGAAAGGAACAAGGTTTTTCCTCTTATTAGCACAGAATGTTACAGAAATTTCATGACATGTTCTCCAAGTTCACCATGTAAGAAAATCTTGTTCACAGGATTCCACTAAGATGCTAAAGAAACTGAAAAGAGGTAATTGAAACAAAGAAAGATTATCAGAAGAGAGCAGAAGGAATGACCCCTTACAGGAATGTAAGGAATGTTTTCCACCTGAATACAGGGATATTTCAGCTAAAAATACCCTCTTTTAGATTAGAACTGTTACTCCCTGTCCTATCACCACATTCCCTGATAGAGTCCCTGTCTTTCCTGGATGGCTCAGGCACTGGCAGGGGCTCTAAGGTCTTCTCCAGGCTGAACAACCCCAGCTCCTTCAGCCTGTCCCCACAGCAGAGCTGTTCCAGCCCCTGAGCATCTCTGTGACCTCCTCTGGCCCTGCTCCAGCAGCTAATAATAGTAATAAAGGAGACATATGCAGCTACCAACCTCAGCTATCAGTAATTCCTGTGCTTTTGGGAAAGGCTGGTTGGTTGCTTGTGTTCTTTTGTTGGTTTTATTTTTTTAATCCCGTTTTATTTGGTTTTGGAAAAGCAATAAGAAGTAATTATGGATAAGGCTAATCACTAAACCTTAGATGCACATAAAAAGGAGTCAGCATCAAGCAATCTATCAATATCTTTTAGCAAACATGTTAATTACACTAATTTCACACATTCATGACTTCAGACTGCACCTAAAAGAGCCCACAGCCACTTCCCTGAGGGGAAAACCACTTGCTCTAAGGATGAACTGAACATTGTCTTGGCTGTAAATTCCTGTTTACACTTCTTGCTACTGTGGAATTAGATTTCAATCCCTGCTCAGTAAGCAGCTAGTGATAATTTTTTTGGCATTAGTTGTAGATCTAGTTGTGTAAATCTGTATTTGTCCTGGGTTTAGATCAGAGAGATGGATCAGCTGAAAAGACAATCAATTCTCATTGCCTGAGTGGAAAACCCCCCACTGTTGACTCCTCCAGTGCAGCCAGTTTAATTGCATCAGACCCACATGAAAAAGAGACCTACATCTAGATCCTAATCTATATACTGACATTGAAACTGGCATTTTTTTGTCCCCCTGACCTAGGAAGACAGCAGCTTGTACCACGTGTTGTTCCAACTGTGCTAATTCACCTTCAGGCTGAGACACCCTGCCCTCCAAACCCTGCTCCTCTGCAGGGGTTTCGTGGTGCTGGCTCTGAAGTGAAGGGGCACTGTGCCTGCATTCTCAGGACCACTGTGGGATGGATGTGAGCCTTCCACAGCACACTGCACCCTTCCCATCTGCATCTGCACCCAGAGCTGGTGAATTCTGCAGGGCATCAAAGGCTAATTCTGAACAAAAGGTCGATTCCATTCTGGATGTGCAATAGTCATTAAGCCTAAATTAGAATTAAGACTAAATACCCTCGATTTTTTTTTTAGAGCCAGGGTGCAAACAAGGCCACTCCAATGCTCCACTTGACTGCTGTGGTAACTGCCAAGCCAATTCTCAGCCTTCCAGGTCAGTGCTAGCTCCCTCTGGGGCATTTCCACAGCAACTCGGGAGCCACATGGAAAGACTTGACCCGTGGACCAAGAGAAGTGACTGAAGGGCAGGAGTTGATGCAAAAGTGCCTCCATCTCCACCTCTGAACATCAAATCAAATGCCATCTCACCATCTCTCTGGAATGGGTGATTTCCTCCTCACAGTCTGGATCTCTTAGGAGAGAGGATCCCTCAAGTCTGTCCTGGTAAAGAAGCCTGAGGCCTGAGAACCTACCATCATTGCAGAGATTTTTTTGTTTACTCATCTGCACTAAATCACACTCTTGCTGGAAAGCTGTCACTTCTGGAGACCAGGAGGGCATTCATCATTTTGCAATGAGTATTCTGAAAAGCTTAAAGTTCATTATTATAAAGGACTCATAAGAGATTGTGTAACAGATGTCTCCCAACTGCTTTGTAATGAAAACTCCCCAGAAATTTATTTATAATCGTTTACATATGTAACTTGTCTTCCCTTTTTCAATGATGGATTACAGGCAAAAGTCAAGTAAAAAATGTGGATTTTCTGACTCCAGTACCACCTTGGCATGAAATTGCCTCACTTGCCTTCAAAAGTTGTTGAAATAGTCTGCCTACCTAGTCAACTGCATCAAAAGTGTGAATAAAGCAACAGGGGATTTACCTTTTTAACTGAGAAATAGCCTAGCAAGTGTCTGCCTTGTAGCTCCCATGAATTAAATCTCCACCACCACCATGGTTTGAATCCTTTAATTACAAATGTGTGTGAATCTCCTTTGCATTGATATCTATGACCTAAAAAGAAAAAATCAAAGTTTGAAAAAGAAACCTAATAAAATCTACTCTCACCTTATTTAAAAGTACTCCAGCAGACTCTGCTTCTTGCCTTCAATACTTGCAAGACTGGAAATTGTAATTTCAACTCATGGAAGAAAACTTAACTTGCCCATATTAGCCTGTACAACATTGATTTTTGCTTGGGAGATGGAGTCAGAAATCATGTCACAGTGCAGAAAGTCACGTGCACTACAGCCCACAATTCCCACACCAATTGGTATTTCTACTGCCACAGTTTTTTACTGTTAACACTGGTTTTCTCTCCTCTTTGGCNTGAGAAATAGCCTAGCAAGTGTCTGCCTTGTAGCTCCCATGAATTAAATCTCCACCACCACCATGGTTTGAATCCTTTAATTACAAATGTGTGTGAATCTCCTTTGCATTGATATCTATGACCTAAAAAGAAAAAATCAAAGTTTGAAAAAGAAACCTAATAAAATCTACTCTCACCTTATTTAAAAGTACTCCAGCAGACTCTGCTTCTTGCCTTCAATACTTGCAAGACTGGAAATTGTAATTTCAACTCATGGAAGAAAACTTAACTTGCCCATATTAGCCTGTACAACATTGATTTTTGCTTGGGAGATGGAGTCAGAAATCATGTCACAGTGCAGAAAGTCACGTGCACTACAGCCCACAATTCCCACACCAATTGGTATTTCTACTGCCACAGTTTTTTACTGTTAACACTGGTTTTCTCTCCTCTTTGGCAGGGTAAAACTGAGAATTGATTTCTTAGCCTTCTCTTTTGCAGATCCAGTGCACAAAGATGCATCTGGAGAACCTCTCTGCTTTAATCTTTACCCAGGCATTAAAGAAATGGGATTATTTATTAATAATTCTTTAAGGTGCAACCAAAAAGTTTGGCTTTTCTGTGAGTCCAGGCTAAGCACCAGTCACTTTAATATATATTATTTATTTCCCTTTAGAATTAGGGCCACTAATTCAGAGTGGTGTCTTCTATTTCCAATAATAAAATGAAAAGCCTATTAACTCTTTAATTCACTGAAAATCCACTTACACTGAGTGAGAAAGTGTGATGATCAGGATGAAAACATCCAAGCCAAGCCCTGTATCCCAGCTGTTCTTAGTCTGTTAGGATGGGATTCTCTACCAAGCTCCCTCTGGTTAAGCAGTGGGATAACCATGGTTAGTTTGGCTCTTTCAAGTGCAAACTGTAATTTTCACTAAAGTTCACCAAAGCAATTTTTTAACTCTACAGAAACTCGGTTCTCCTGAAAAGCAAAATGAAGAAACAAACAAAACAAACCCCATGAAAATAAATAAATAAAAAAACTTCCTAAAACCTTCCTAAAACCATTCTGCTGCTGCAAACTGGTTTGAAATAGATCAAAAGATGCCTGGGCTATGAAATAATTGTATTTAAATAAAAAAAAAAAAAAAAAAAAAAAAAAAAAAAAAAAAAAAAAAAAATTAAAGAAAAGCATCTGCAGTGTTTCACTGCTTCACACAGGGTTGAGGGGATAGAAAAT
>VYZU01036939.1:106783-135960 GCA_013401355.1 Ceyx cyanopectus
ATCTTCGTGTGCAAAAAGGTTTTAAAAAAAAAAAAAAAAGGCCGGGGTATTAAAAAAATTTTTTTTAAAAAAAAAAAAAAAAAAAAAAAAAAGATGAAGCATAAGACAAGAATTACAGCAAAGCATCTGCAGTGTTTCACTGCTTCACACAGTGCTGAGTGGATAGTAAATGGTAGAAAGAGGGATGGAAGAGTGGATAGTGTGTTCCAAACAGGAATAAATCAATGTTTTGTATTATACATTAATCTGCTCTGCAGTTACATTTGCTCTAAACAGGACAAAAGTCATATTTCTTTCTTAAGGGTTAAGAAAAAAATAACCAGACAAATAATACTCTATGCATAACATGTTGTAAATGGGTGATACATGGAGCCAATTACAAGTTTCCTTCTAAATACACAGTTGTAGTTATTGCAAGCAAAGATCTTCAAAGGCTTTGGAAAAGAAGACTGCAGGACAGTCCCTGAGTTCTGCTATTACTGCACTCACAGAAAAAAAAAGCATCTTTCCAGAGGGGTTATTTCCCAACAAAAGTCAGCGTGTCCATGCCCCTTCGTATGGCAATATTTATTTTTCACAAAGACTTTGGATGCAGGACACTTATGGAAGTAGAATTTTTGGTAAAGTTCTATGGAAAAAGAGAGTAAACAGATAATAGCAGAAAGTGGAGAAGAGGAAAAGGGAAGAAGAAGAAGGGGGGAAAAAAGAAGAAGAAGGGGGGAAAAAAGAAGAAGAAGGGGGGAAAAAAGAAGAAGAAGGGGGGAAAAAAGGGAGAAAAAAGGAAACTCTGCCTTCATCACCCCAGGAAAGAATTTCCTTCTTGAAAATACCAATTGAAAAATAAGAAAATGAAGCAAAGCACCAAAAACTGGTTTCTAAAGGCACATTTCATGAGGTAGACACTGATTCCCTTTCCAACCACAGCCATGGGAAGCAGGGATCAAGTTATTTAACATTCTGAAGTCCCAGAAGCAGATAACTGAACGGCAGAGAACTCCATGCAATATATTCAAGGTAAAGGATTGTTTTTGTTTATTTTTTTCTTTTTAAAGAGGCAAATATAGCAAACCCAAGAATATGGCAAAGCTGCCTATTTTTGGCTGCCTACTTATAAAAAACTTGCCTAGCAATCATATTCTGAGGCATCTAAAATAACCATGGATAGGAAGACTCGGAGAAGTGCTGTTCAACACGATTAGTTGATCAAAATTCTGATTACTATTATCCAATAGTGCAGCTGCAGTCATTTCTGTGGAGCTGCTGGGAGTATTTCAAGATACAGACAGAGAAATGAAATGTGCAGCAAGACCCTGAACATAAAACACACAGAGGGTGGGATGAAAACTTGTGGAAAGACAATGCTCTTTTCTCCTTTTTTTTTTTCTTTAGAACACTACATTGTTTGAAAAAGAAACTCTTGCAAACTGTGTGGTGGATCCTGCAGCTCATTCACTCCTTATGATGTTTATGCCAGATGCAGAAATGCAAGGAAAAGAGAATAAAACTGATGGGATAACAAATCATGACCAAAAATGAGGCTGATACACGCTGGGAAGAAGGGGGAGAAGATGTCCAGAGGAAGATGCTTTCCAGCCAAGTCCGCATCTCAATCACATTACAATTCTTAATTAAAAAAGCTTCCAGTAAACCAAATAACAGCATTTTCCACAGATGTGTTGTCATCAAATTTTATTATTTTTATTATTTATTATTCTAGCACCTGAATACAGAAAGAAAGAGGATGAAAGGCAGAAAATTAAGGAAGATCTGCTTTTCTCTCTTTAAATCAGAAAAGGGCTGAGGAAACTACCTATCACCAGTCTGGACTTACCCACAGGAACTGAGACACAAAAAAGAAACTCTTCCCCTGTTTCATGGGAATCTTCAGCAAAGGAAAAAAGAAGTGGAGGAAGAAAACCTATTAACAGGATGTTTGTGTTTCAGCAAGTTAGCATTTTCCACCATGCACTCTGCCCAGCTCTCACCTCGCCCTATCCCATGGTAAAAGCAGAAATGCTCTTAGTGAAGTCATAAAACCAGCAATATCATTAAAATGGCATTAAAATGTCTTCAGAGACATTTGTCTGTCTTTTGCCCTATACTGTCTGCACCCCAAACCATGGCTCTGCTCAATGCTCCTGATAGAGGCAGCCCAAGACAGGACAAGATATATTTTGATTATCCAGAAAAGCAGAAAGTGAAATTTCATACTGTTTTTCCTCAAATATTTTTATCCTTGGACTCTCTAGTAAAATTCTTTCTTGAGTTTTCTCAACACCTGTAAGATGTATGTCATGTATGGCCTCAGATAAACACAGACTTGGAAAAGACTGTATTTTTTTACCCCCTCAATTATTATTAATTATTATTATTATTTTATTGCCCAAAAGCAAGGTGTAAAACCAATGAGTTTGGATTGTTGCTTATTTATGGTGTCTAAGCAGCACCTCGTACTTTAGGTATCTTTTTTTATATGGAGTAAGTAACATTAAAATATTGAATTAGAAATAGTGGNAATAATAATTATTATTTTACCCCCTCAATTACAATTCTCTAAGTCAGAATTATTTCATCTGGGATCAATGTTCACCTAACAGACTATGTCCTATTGTCTGTTTTCAGGCACAACTGCACTGGTTATAAAAGACATCCTCATTTTGTAGAGCTGAATTTGCTCAAACTGCCTATTAAATTTGATTTTGAGGAGGTTACAGGCTTTAAAGGTTCCTTGTTTGTGAGGCTCCAATAACCTCAAGTGGGTGACAGGTCCTACCAAGCACAAAAATGATATAATCTCCAAGTGTTTGCCTCAAGTGGCCAGCCCTCAGCAGGGGGCTGAATTCAAGTGCTAACATGTCACACAAACTGCCATTCAAAAGCTAGAATGCTTTTTGGATATGTTCTTTAAAAGGATTCCACAGAAAGGAGGTGTTTTAATGTTTGAAATCCAACCCCTGCCATGGCAGGGACACCTCCCACTAGAGCAGGTTGCTCAGAGCCCCATCCAGCCTGGCCTGCCCCAGCTAGGGGCCTTGGCCTTGCTGTGCTCCATGAGGTTGTTCTGGGCCCAGCTCTGCAGCCTGGGGATCCCCTCTGCCTGGATCCCTTCCCCCCAGGGTCACCCACACAGCTCGGGGTCATCACATCCCAACCCTCTCCACATAGTACAGACACTCTGTAATTAACCACCACTAATGAGGAAGAAACCTCTCCCTTCAGCAGCACAACTGCTAACTCCGCTGATATCTGAGGAGATCAAATGAAATCTTTTCAGACCATGTCTCAGTTTAATTTTCTAACAAGCCGTGCCAAATGAAACACCCAGACAACAAATGTGATTAGAACAAAATAGGAGGCCCACTCTTTTTCCATTCCAGCCTCTGAGAGAAGATTTCCCATCCTCATTTCCCCTGTGAGCACAGCTCTCTATGCTTTCTGCTCTAAACTCAGGTGTAATTACATTAAGAGGGCATTTTCAGACTCTTAATTTTTGGAAGAGTCTTTAATTTTGAACGGAATTCTCTCAATCTTTTATCCTACTTTTTAAATAACCCTGCCATTCCTATTTCTCTGTGGGACAGACTCCTTCCAGTTTTGTTCTCAAAGGAGGATAAAAAGATTCTGAGGTGAGGCCTGGGAGGCAGAACACGAAGCTTTGCAGAGATAATGCACTAATCTTTTCCCAGCAACACCATCACTGTGCTATGTGAATGGGATCACACAACACTGGGCTCTAGCTGGAGGTGGAACAGAAAATCTTGGCTGAGGAGTAGGAAGAACAGATGAAGAATTAATAACAAAGGCAGAGAAGAAAGAACTGACACGGCCTGTGCCAGAAGAAATTAATAATTCTGATATTTTTCCACCAACAAGGGATGGATATCAAGCTTCTGCTAATCTTTCCCAACAGGCAGCATTTGTGTGCAGGGTCCAGTGAAGGAAGAGACAGCCAGGAGGGTTTTTTTTTTCTTCTGTTTAAACTGGTAGCCCAAGGAAAAGTGGATTTTACAGGTTGTGGAAAATAATCTTTGTAATGCAAACCTCTTTCACATGCAGTGATTTCCCACTTCTTTGCTGGTTGAACTGCCCCAGCAGTTTAATAGTTTTATAAAACTATTTTTTTATAAAAAAACTGAACAGTCCAATAGTTTTATAAACAGTTACAGAAGCACAACAGGCAGTTGTTAACCACATCCTTCACCTCCAGCCTCAAAATATTTCACCTTCAAAAGCTATGCTTTCACCCTTTGGTTGAAAAGTAGTCCTCTGGTCCTCTGAGGAGCACTTTAAACTGCAGGGTGGATGAATTCACCAGCTCATACTTCACTAATGTCTATCCTGACATCAGTAACTTTGCTAAGTTTTCAGGAGATCTGAAAACAGCTTTGAATCTTAACTCTGTGGAATGATAGAGACGGTCTTACCATGCAGTATTTTTCTCCTGCACATTCCAATTTTGTTCTTCATCTACATGCTGCCCTAAAAATATGAACTATCTAGTGAGAGCACCAGCATTATGCTCATGCCTGTGCCTGCTTTAACTCAATCAGAACATCTCAATCTTATCAGTTCTTATAAACCTCTGCAGGGTGGGTATCAGGTAGAAGGGGCCAGGATCTTCCAGGCTGGGCCCTGTGAGACAACTGGAGATAATGGTCACAAACTGGAGCACAGGCAGTTCCACCTCAACATGAGGATAAATTAGTGTGAGGGTGATGAAGCCCTGGACAGGCTGCCCAGAGAGGCTGAGGAGTCTCCTGCTCTTTAACCTTAAAACCACTACATTTATTACAGGGACACACAGCCACACTTCAAGAGGGATGAAGAAAAAAAGGATTAAAATATTCAAGATATTCAGTTACAAGAGATGCCAACAATGGAGATGGAAAAACCTAATTGCATTAACTATTCTAAGTTTGCCTTTCTCAACCTGGACAGTGGCTCTGCAACGTCATTTTAGCAACAGCACTGAGCAAAACAAGAGGATCCTGCAAAACACTCCATATCCTAAAAGGATGGAAAACTATCCATTTCCATCTAACTTTACTATACCAGAAGAAATGCTGAGCTGACTGTCTGCTTTTTAACTAACTCTTTGAATTTGGTTTCTGACAGACAGCTTTCAGTTCATCACAGACTGCTTGCCAGACACTTCTTCAAAGATTCCACCACGAACAGAGATCCATTAGTAGGGTAACAAAGAGACCTGGAAAGCCTGTGTTGAACAAGCTGTGCTGAAACTCACATCTCTCTTTGCTTTTATGTGCTCTTTACTATTCCATACACAGCCACCATCTTCTCCAACCATACCCAGTTGATGCTGAGAGCAGCCCTGGAGAGAAGGACTTGGGGGTGCTGGGCGGGGAGCAGTTCAACAGGAGCCCTCAGGGAGCTCTGGCACCCAGAGAGCCAATGGTGCCCTGGGCTGCAGCCACAGCAGCGTGGGCAGCAGGGGAGGGAGGGGATTCTCCCCCTCTGCTCCACTCTGGGGACACCCCCCTGCAGCTGCCTCCAGGGCTGCAGCCCCCAGAGAAGGGTCAGGAGGATGAGCAGAGTCTGGAGCAGCTCCTGTGAGGACAGGCTGAGAGAGTTGGGGGTGTTCAGCCTGGAGAAGAGAAGGCTCCAGGGAGACCTTCTGGTGGCTCCCAGGATCTGCAGGGGCTCCAGGAAAGCTGGGGAGGGACTTGGAGGCTGTGGGGCAGTGCCAGGCTGGAGGGGATGGATCCAAACTAGAGCTGGGTGGCTTCAGCTCAGCCCTGAGGAAGAATTTCTTCTTCCCCAGGAAGGGGTGAGAGCCTGGCCCAGGGTGCCCAGAGAGGTGGGGGCAGCCCCATCCTTGGCAGTTTCTCAGGCCAGGCTGGATGGGGCTCTGAGCAACCTGCTCTGTTGGGAGGTGTCCCTGCCCTGTCAGGGGGTTGGAGCTGGAGGAGCTTTGAGGTCCCTTCCAACCCTGACAGCTCCAGGATTCTCCAGCACCCTGGCAAAGCTTTTCCATACCCATCTCCCAGTTTGTGAGCAGCTTTGCCCTGTCTTTGCCCCAGACAGACTGCAATGCTTATTATCTGCCACATGTGACCATCAGCAATGAAAAACACATATTCAACTATTTCCTTAAACTGTGAACATGAGCAGCAGTTTTAGTGAATGAATGTTCAGCTTCAATCTACCACCCAGCAGATGATGCAATAATTCTGTTAAAATATCAGAGAAATAACACATATTGCCAGCAACTGCAAAGTGTTAGACAGCAATAAACAGCAAGTAGCTTTCATCTTCAGCATGCAGATGTACACTGCTGCTAAATCTCTTTGGAGACTATTAAACCAGGCCATGATTCAAAGTTTTTCATCACACACTGCACTGATTTCTATGGAAACTGAAAGTTTGCTGGAGCAAGCCTCACAAAATCCATATCACTTATTTCAGAAGGGAAAAGTGCCCAGTTCTGAAGCAGTCACTTCTCACATCACTCCAGAGGTGCTTTCCTATCCCAGACCAACACACCTCACCAGCTCCACTCCACAAAGAAAGGAACAGGAAGGACTTGATGCATTTTTCTTGTGGGATGAACTCTGGATTCACAAGCCAACTCCAGCCTGCAGATCTAGATTTTCTTGAAGGAAAAAAAAAGATCCTTTTGTAAGGAAAAGGTCTGCACACCTCTGCCCTTCAGCTGTGGCTGGCCTGGGGTGCCATGACTTTCAAAAGTCAGTTCTCAAATCAGGAAAGCTTCAGATGGCTCTGGCAAAACCAACCAACCAAAATGACCACCGAGGAAAACAATCAATGATAGAATCCAGCTGTACCCAGGATGTTTGTCTGGTGACTTCAGGGATTTGGCCCTCAATTCAAGAACTCGCCTCCCCCTTCCCACCTCTGACTGCTGTCAGATAATCACCTACCAGAAGAAATCAGTAGTGAAGACATGAATAATGAAATCAGATTAAACCCAGCTATTTGCAACAAGGAAAGCCAAAGCCACAGCACCAAGCACCTGTCAGCAGCCAGCTTTGCCTCTGCACTGTCACTTTGCTCACAGTGACACTGCCTTCAGAAGGATTTTTCCAGTGTTTTTCAGTTGTACTACTCCTCCACTTCAATCAAACTGCTGTAAATGTATTTTTGGAATGTATGCTTTTCCAGTCAGTCCAGAGTTCTTCCTTTCTAACTTACCAGCAGCACCCTGAACGATGTAAACTCACTTCAAGGTAATGCTCATGCTCACTGTTGTTGTAAAAGAGTGTCTGCAGCAGCAGCAAGTGCTGGAGAACACAAGGTGGTGAGAGCTGCAGAGGACCAGAGTGTGGGAGGAACTGTCCAGCAGAGCAGGGAATCTGCTAAACCACGGAATCACAATTGTCAAGGTTGGAAGGGAGCTTAAAGCTCCTCCAGCTCCACCCCCCTGACAGGGCAGGGACACCTCCCAACAGAGCAGGTTGCTCAGAGCCCCATCCAGCCTGGCCTGAGAAACTGCCAAGGATGGGGCTGCCCCCACCTCTCTGGGCACCCTGGGCCAGGCTCTCACCCCTTCCTGGGGAAGAAGAAATTCTTCCTCAGGGCTGAGCTGAAGCCACCCAGCTCTAGTTTGGATCCATCCCCTCCAGCCTGGCACTGCCCCACAGCCTCCAAGTCCCTCCCCAGCTTTCCTGGAGCCCCTGCAGATCCTGGGAGCCACCAGAAGGTCTCCCTGGAGCCTTCTCTTCTCCAGGCTGAACACCCCCAACTCTCTCAGCCTGTCCTCTCAGGAGCTGCTCCAGCCTCTGCTCATCCTCCTGGCCCTTCTCTGGACACCTTCCGGCCCCTCCAGATCTCTCCTGTGCTGGGGGCTGCAGCCCTGGAGGCAGCTGCAGGGGGGTGTCCCCAGAGTGGAGCAGAGGGGGAGAATCCCCTCCCTCCCCTGCTGCCCACGCTGCTGTGGCTGCAGCCCAGGGCACCATTGGCTCTCTGGGTGCCAGAGCTCCCTGAGGGCTCCTGTTGAGCTGCTCCCCGCCCAGCACCCCCAAGTCCTTCTCTCCAGGGCTGCTCTCACCAGTCCCTGCCCAGCCTGGATCCTGCTGGCACTGCCCTTACCTGCTTCCCTTCTGACAACTTGTTAGAGCTGTTACAATCCCCAAACCCACAGCACCAAGAGCTTTACCCCCCTCTCCACTTCCTCCAGCAGCTCTGATGTTCCTGTTCCTCAGTGCATTCATGCAGGTGTTGAAATGATTTGAAAGCATTAGAAGAGGATTGAGGTAATCAGTCATTAAAGGAGATTCAGGTCCACTGTGCTAACAAACAAGATTTAAAGTGTCATTTTTTGAGCCCTCATTTCCAATAGAAACTCCTCCTTCCACTTCCCCATTGTGCACTCTGTTTGAAGGGCAGGCCTAACTAATACAAAAAGGATTTATTCAATGAGGTTGGATTTAATTGGAAAAAGAAAGTGCACTTCACCCTTAAATTCTGGATTAGAGTCCTCTACTCCAGCAGAGCTATGCGATCATACAGTGCATTAAATGTTAATTAGGGTATTTTCTTTCAGTTCCTCTTGAAATCTGGGGACATGGGAATGAATACTGTGGCAAAACTTGGGGTAAAACTCTTCCCTTGTCTCTAGATGTGAAAGGCAGGGTGGAGCAGTGTGCCTAAACACAGCTCTTTGAGTACATTTTGTAAGTTGTTACAACATAACTTGGTAAACTAATAATTATTTAGGGTTAATCTTACCCTAGTAAAATTAAAAGTGAAATAAAAAGTTCTTGCATTACACCTGTTAGGAAAAATTGGAAATAATAAAATGCACTTTTAAACTGTGGTTAAACAGCTTTTAACTGCTTTGAGTAAAAGTATTTGCCATTATTAGAGCAACTCTATAGCACCTCAGCCATAAACTCAGCACAGCAAGAGGAGGATTTTGCCCATGACTTGCCAGTGTTTAAAAGAACAGCAAAGCTATGGAGACTGAAATCCTTTCTTCACCTGCTTCAGTGGCAATTGGAGAAGATATTCAAGTAGTAGGTTTACTAAAAGGAATGCTGAAACATCAGACCAAACCATGTTGCTGGTGGAATTTGTTTTCACGTGTCTCTACAAGGTGCCACCAGGTTGGTTTGAAAGGCAGGGCTGGAAAAATCTCTCATAAATCACTGTGTCAATTAGTAATCAAAGCTGGGGAAGGGTCCTGAACCACTTTATGCCATGGCAAGATGGGCATCACCTTGGGTGATTAATGTAAATGACTGATAAACTGCTACTATCAAAAAAGCCTGAAAACATCCAGATCTGAAAATTACATCATTACTTCCATGCTATTACTTGAAAAGCAAAAAGAACCCCTTCCCATCTTTTAGTACCTCCTTTAGAATTCCACATCATTTGATGAGATTAGTCTCCTGAGATCTTACAAAGGATTTTATATAAGCTTACATGTTTGATCGTTTGGGAGCAAATATAATCCTTGTAATAACAATGCACAGATGTTACACCTGTCAAAAACAATATCATCTATAAGAAAAGAATATGTAAACTCCAGCTTTCAGCAATAAGTAACCACCTCCTTATGTAGAGCACCACTCCCAGATTCAGAATCAGCTCCCCCAAGAAGAATGAATATTCCTATAAATGGAGAAAAATAAATAATTTAAAAAAAAAAAAAAGAAAATGTGGATTTCATCATTTCCTATAGTCAGGATTTGGTGTTTTCCTGAAGCCATAGCCCACTGTAGTGTTCCATTACTGTATGTTTGCCTGACAAAAAAAAGACAGTATCTTTTTTCCTTTTTATTCTGATCATTCACTGTTCTGCCTTTGAATTACAGGGTTTATCTTCAGAGACCTCATGAGGCCCTCACACTTCTGTATTCCTTAGACTATAACTGAACTCTGTATTTACTAATTCACCTTTATTTGCAGGTGGCAGATGCAAAGATGTTAGCTACACTCAGGAGACTGTGATGTGTGACTTCTTGGAAGGTAGAGGACTGAAAATGTCCCTTTTAGTAAACTGTTCTGGGCTTTCTTTTCAAGAAATGTGAGTCCCAAGGCAAAATGAGATTATTAGACTTGAGTGACTCTTTGAATAAGTGTTTAATAACCAACATGCAGCTTTTAATTTTTAATAACCTTAGCTAGATCAAGCTCTGAATCTGTGCAACAGGCCCTTGCTAATCCTGGCTGCGCTGTTTCACAAGGAGGGGTCGTAAATGGAGGGAGGGGATTCTCCCCCTCTGCTCCACTCTGGGGACACCCCCCTGGAGCTGCCTCCATGAAACCAAGCCCAGTAACAATGCACAAACAGAAGAGAAACCAGTTCCATTTGTTAAAAAAAAAACCAAACTGAAAACTACCCAAATGATCTTGAGGAAACAGAGAATTTAAATATACAGAAGCGCATTGCAATTTGGGGCAGAATTCTTTCTGGATTTTTTAATCGGCCAGAATTCTTTCTGGATTTAATTCTTTGGCACACAATACACCTGGATCTGTTCCTGGGTGCCTTGGTCTAGGTGCCCCTGCTCTGGCAGGGGGGGTTGGACTAGATGATCTTCTGGGTCCCTTCTAACCCCTGCCACTCTGTGATTCTGTAATATCATCGTGTTGGAATTTATCTTTATGACAGTATATTGCTAAATATGGGGAAAAAAAAAAAAAGTTTACAAATGTAAAAAAATCAAAGAAAAAAGAGACTACCAATTTACAGAATTATTCTTCTTTTCTATTCATAACCTTTGACAAACTGTGGGTATCCAACATGGACAGAGATAAATAGCAGAGCCTTAAGAACCAAACTGATCCCTCTGCTCCCTGGTAAAAACCCTTGAACAAATCAGCCTAAGCCGACTGCTGTGACCTTACGGCTTCCTCTGTCACTCACTAGGAGCCTGTTGCTGGATTTTATTTTATTTTTTTCCCTTCAGCAGAGCTAAATAATTCATCAGGGCAGGGTGTTTTGTAAGCAGGCCTGGCTGCAGGCAGCAGGCCGAGAGCGGGGTCGCCATGGAGACCTGCATGCAGCTTCACTCTGCCCCTCTCACAGCAGCGGCAAAAAACAGCTAAATAAAAGCCAAAAATATATAAGAGACGGCAAAATAAGGACGTCAAAGCATCTGCTGGAAGCGCATCGAAAGATTTAAATGACAAACGAGTCGTTAAGCAGTTCCTATTTGCACTCCTACAACGATTATCTTGCAAGAGAGAAATAGTAACCCCTTTATTAGGAAGAGCTGTTGCTGCTCTTCAGACACACAGATTATCAAAGATAAATCTTCTGAAGGACTCCTTTTTTTTTGTTAGGAAAACACAGTTGTGGGCATAGAATTTCATTTTATTCCCTTCATTTAAACACAGAAATCAGATGCATTGCTTAGATTTCTTTTACCATTTTCTATTCTATATAGTTGCTGTACAACACTGATTTTCAGTTCTCACACCAGTCTTGAAAAAGACAGGCATATTTATTATCTAAACAAAAAAAAAAAAGTCAGAGATGCAAAAAATTACATCAAAGAGGAAAAATGCTTTTCACCTGTGTTTATTGAAGGGGTTTTCTTAATTTTTTCTCAATTAATGCTTTTCTTTAACATGAAACAAATACACATCATCAACGAAAAAATGAAAACTTTGTTGGAAATATTGATAGGAGATCAGTTTAAATTTATAACTAGTATTCTTTCTTTTCTTCCTGCTGCATATTGCTGCTGCTCTTTGACTACCTTGCTCTCCAGGTACCCATTATTAAACATCAGCATATTTTATTACCCAAATCACCTGTGAAGCGAGGGCCTGCTCATGTATTTCTTTAGCTATAAAAAGTACAAACCTTAAAGCACACTTCCTCTTAGAATAAAGTTCTTGATTTATATTTTTTCTCACTTTTAAGCCTGTTTATTCCAGCAAGGGTATAAAATCCTCTCCCTAGCACATTCCCACATCCTTAAGCTGATGGGTTTATTGGAAAAAGCAATTCTGGGGAATGCTGACACCACACTAATACAAGCCAGCACTATATATAGACCCTTTTGCAAGCCACAGTGTGCTCTCTATAGGTGATAATGGGAAAATTGACAGTACCAGAGCCCAAGCACGTAAGTGAGAGGGACCATGAGACTTCAGGGTGGTAACTGAAGCCAGAAGAGAAGCAGCTCTTGAATGCTTGGCCTGAAAGGTCCTTAGAAAGCCTCCCACTGCCTCCAATACACACTCCTCTTAGGGCTCCAGAATCCCAAATTAGTATGGACCGTGCCCTTTGGTTTTTCCTCTCCGACTGCCAATCTCACCCCTGCTTAGGCTGTTTATTCCCCTTCCAGAGTTCTGGATCACTACAACTGCAGTCAAAGTCCAGCAGGGCTGAGTGCACATCACAGACCTCACCTTCTGATTTCTGACAGACCTGCAAACACTCTCCATGTTCAAATAGAAGTCAGAGTATCACAGAATAATCCTGGTTGGAAAGGACCTCCTGGATCACCCAGTCCAGCCAAACCTACAGCAACAAAAATCTAAATACCCAACCATTCAAAAAACACAAATAACCCCCCAGAGAATGTCCTGAGCACCTTGTCAGCTTGTTTATTAAACCCCTCCCTGGGCAGCCTGGGCCAGGGCCTCACCACTCTCTCCAGAAAGTATTTCTTCCCAATATCCAATGGAACGTATCATCACATATTCCCTGCACAGAAGGCACATGGGACATCTTTTCACTATTTCATTGCACAGAGAACAAAAAGTTCCCTTGTCTAGAAAGTGGCTACTAAATCACAAAAAAAACCCCAACCCAAACTCTGTTGATGCTCTGAAGAAAGAAAATTACAAGTTAAAACCTTGCAGCTCAGGTAGGACTGGCATGGTAAAGGTATAAATGAGAGTTTGTGGATATATTTTTCCTTTTATATTTTTCCTCCATCATATGAGTACATGGGGAAAAGTATAAAAAGAACAACAACCATAAAAACTTGCTAGAATATTACAGGTAGATTCAGTGGCTGCTGAGTGTAGACGTTGTAGAAACAATGGAAATAATAAAGAAATAATGTTTTAAATCACATAGAGTTTCTTCCTTTTCTTATCATGATCATGTAGGAGTTAGAGGACATTGGAAGCAGATTATTTTGGACTTGGTTTTCAGCTACTGCCCTGCTTTTCTATCCTCTATGGATGCTGAGTCCTAGTGGCCTGACACCACTTTTCCAAATAAT
This sequence comes from Ceyx cyanopectus, assembly GCA_013401355.1. Lineage (NCBI taxonomy): Eukaryota > Metazoa > Chordata > Aves > Coraciiformes > Alcedinidae > Ceyx > Ceyx cyanopectus. Next base: position 119,959 of record VYZU01036939.1, read on the forward strand.
AATCCTCATGTGTGATTCTGTCTCTTGCAGTGATGTCTGGGCAGACTAACTGAAGTCAGATTCCTCACCTGTGCATGTAGGATAGGCTAATAAAAGCATCCTAGAAAAATCTCATGTAACACAGTAGGAATTAATGCTTTTGTCAAAGGTCTGCTGAAATTTCCCAAGGCTAGAATGGTACAAACAGACTAGAATCAACAAGGATGAAGTGTTGACTGTGGCTCTCCTTTCATCACAAAGATCAAATCACCAAAAATCCCATTAGAGCTGAACTATACACCAGAGGGACAGGAGACTGGAGAGCTGGGCCCAGGGGAACCTCCTGAGGTTCAACAAGAGCAAGTGCAGGGTCCTGCCCCTGGAACAATCCCCACTGCCCATCCAGGCTGGGGATGAGGGGACAGAGCAGCCCTGCAGGAAAGGGCTTGGGGGTGCTGAGAGAGGAGCAGCTGGATGAGCAGCCAGGGGGAGCTGGAGCCCAGCAGCCAATCCAGCCTGGGCTGCAGCAGGAGCAGTGTGGGCAGAGATGGAGAGAGCGGATCCTGCTGCTCTGCTCTGCTCTGGGCAGAGCTCCCCTGGAGCCCTGTGTCCAGCTCTGCAGCCCTCAGCACAGCAGGGCCATGGAGCTGCTGGAGCAGGGCCAGAGGAGGCAATGGAGATGCTCAGGGAGTGGAACAGCTCTGCTCCCAGGACAGGCTGAGGGAGCTGGGGTTGTCCAGCCTGGAGAAGAGAAGCTCCAGGAGACCTTAGAGCACCTGCCAGTGCCTGAAGGGAGCTGCTCCAAAGCCTGGAGAGGGGCTGTTTCCAAAGGCCTGCAGTGAAAGGCCAAGGGGCAATGGTTGGAATGAGCAAGGAGTGGATGGAGATGAGAACTAAGGCAGAATTCTCTATATGTTATATAGAGAATATATATTCTATGAATATTACATATGAAGAATCCTTCTGGAACGAGAAGTTGCAGACTTTCATGACTCCTTAGTGACTAGCACCAAACACACATACACACAAACACACACACACACGGTTTCAATAAATGTCCTCTAAAATGCTACAAAAAGTGCAAAGCTACTAGTTTTTCACAGCACTATTACTATTGTGAGAATATTTGTCAATGTTTGGTGAGCACTTTAAGCATTTATATACAGTAATAATAAAATGCAGTCACACTTAGCTGCTAGGCAACTATGAAAGAATGTAAGGCTTTTCCTCCAGATTAGCACCACAACTTCATCTTGACATCCCATATTTCTTATAATGCACTTGGGAATCATGGACACTTCTGTTTTGGTTCCCCTGTTTTCCCTGCTCTACTGGTTTTGGCTGAGATAGTGTTGGATTCCTGCAGAAGAGACTAACTTTCTGACTTTGGATGTGGGGATTTTTGAGTCAAGCTGCTACTGGAAGCCAAACCAAGTGTCTTTACATAGCAGTCAAATCAAAGGTAGCTTCAGGATACCTGTGTTCCACTCTGTACTGTAGGATAGATAAGCCTTGCATATTAATTACAAACAGTACCACAGATCTCTATGTCACTATGGAGACAAATGAGCATCTCATATATTCTACAAGAACTACTTCTCTTGGTTCTTGGCCAAAGAAAGGAGGAGTAACACAGCTAATGCCAATGGAGTGGCAGTGGTGCAGCAGATCTCACACTCCTCCTCCACTTGGAAGTGGAAATGATTTGTCCCAGTGTATATTTCCAGCACAGAGGCTAGGTCAAAATAGCAACATTTACACCTTGTTCTGCTGGTGATTATTCAGGCTTATTTTGACATAGAATAATTTCAAGCTGATGCAGAAATTATGTTCTCATTTTACATGGTACAGACAGTTAAATATATGGAGAATCCCTCTTTTTTTCTTTAAGTGGCTTAAACTGAGGCACTAAAAGCTGTCAGATGCCTTATTCAACAGATCCATAGCTAAGTCTCCCTCAGTTCAAGTACCTGTCTTGATATTCTGTTGTATTTTAACATTTTCAACATGAAATAAAAGAAATAAATCAATGACCTGAAGCTACATTGCCAAGCACACAAGAAACATTGCTGGAGAAATCTCAGCCACGTGATTATCCTGCAATGAATCCTCCCCTGACTGATACCAATGGCAGCAAGAGTTAACCCTCTGAGTGAAGAACAGAGAGCAAAAGCAACAGGGCATGTTGGTGACAAGGGATTCCATGGCTTCAGCCAGTCCCCTCACACTGGAACTGAAAGCTTTTGAAGAGGAGTGCTCCAGATGAGCCCAGATTCACACACAGGCCAGAGGGAAACTGCCATTCATTGCCAGGACACACATTCACTGTAGGAATCTCATTGGCACTCTTCCTGCTGTATTTTCAACATCCTGCCTTCTACTTAGAATAAAGAAGTGAAAAAGGGAGAGGAAGCACCATGTTATATGGTAATAACTACATTGACATCAAGAACAAGGGAGGGGCTGAAGACCTGCAGTCACTCTGACCTCACTCTTAAGGACAGAAATTCCAAGTGCTTGCCATGGCCTCATTTACAACTGCACAAACCAGCCACAGGAACTCAAACTCACAGTAAAGTGACCATTTCTATGCATATTGCTGATACAACAGATAAGTGTGACACAACAAACATTTTTCTTTCTCACAGTTTCAAATCAGCTCAACCTGCATCCCAGCAGCTTCACCTAGAACATCAGACACTGCTGATGACATGGTTGCTGATGACATGGTTGCTGATGCAGAGGAAGAACTGGCTTCAAGAACAAGAATGGGGAATGTTAACTCAAGAGAAAGCATTTGATTTGTGTAGGATGCTTAAGCACAGTGGGTATCAATAACTTGATTTGGTTTGCAGAGTTTATCCTGAAGGCAGGATGAACTTCACTCTGTTTTTTCCAAGCCAAGAGCCACACCACCCACTGCATTCAGCTGACATGTAACAGTGTCTTTCTGGTTAGCTTTTGCTTTGAAATTCAGGACTTGCTCTCTCCTTTCTACCCAAGCAGTATTTTCTGAATTGGAGGAAAGAAATGTGATTTTAAATACCCCCTGTTTTATATATATAGACCACATATATGTACATATATATATATATGGTTAAAACACTGTTGAATTATCTCTTTGCATCGTTCTCAAACAAGCAGAATCCCTATTGCCAGTTCTTCCAAAGGCCATCCCCTGATTTTCAACTCCAGACTTGTACCTTGACTCAATCACTGCAGGAATTCTGAAGTTTCCATTTACATTGTTATGCAGTCAACTGTGTGGGATCACCCTCCCTCCAATCAATATCCATTGATTATGTATCAATCACTGGTGTTTTTCTCATGAAAATATTATCTAAGCAGTCAGCTACTAAGCAGTTCTGTCTTCTTAAATTTCATATATCTCAATCACAGTAAAATGAAATAAACCAACAAAACAGAAGAATGCAAAAAGGGAGAGAAAGAGCATCTGACTACATGGGAGGAGGAAGGATCTGTATTATTTAAATACTCATGTAAAAATTCATTTACATTATTTAAATACTATCTACATTAATCTCTTCAGTTAACAAATTATTGTTAGTTTATGACTAAGAGTACCTGTCACTACTGATACTGGTATTTTAATATCTGCTTTTGGAGGCCTAATCTTAAACCACTAGGACACTGGTCCCACCTCACTACAAGTCTGTCTCTTATAGATCCTACAAAATACCAAGTGTATGAAAATCACAAACTTAAGTCTCAAATCAATCAAGTCTGTACTTATCAGAGAAACTGCAGTACCTGTAAAAGCAAAAGTTAAATTCAAGTCGTAGAACCAAAGCTGGGCCTACCCCACGGTCAAGCAAATAGCATAAGGCCAGTCAGCCACTGTGTAGGAGTTTATGCAAATCAAATAATGTTAGTAGTCACCATATAGTGAAAAACATTGTTTGACAGCACTTAGAAGCACTTTGAAAACAGCAAAAATAGAAGCAAGTATAATTTTGAAGACGATGGGAGCTGAAAAGAGGTACAAATTGAGCACTGTGGCTAGTGCTCAGTAGGCCTCATCTTAAAAATCTACCAGTTCCTGAAGACTTGGCTTACTGCTTAGAATGAAAATACTCAAGTGTTTTGCTCTTGAAAAAGAACAAATATATATATAAAATATTTTTATATATATAAAAACCCCAAAATGTCAAAAAGGAGAGGACAGCCCAAAATATTCCCAAAGCCTTGACTTTTTATTCCTTACATCACCTCCCCATTATTCTTTCTGGAAAGTGGTTCAAGAATCTTCCTTCTCTAATGATTTTAAACTTTCTTATAAGTAAAACACTTAGTTTACACATAGAAATGTCCACTTTTGTACCAACTTCATCCCCTACATCCAGGTAAAGCCTCTCGATTTCTACACCAATATCTCTTTTATGTATTTAATATATAACTTACTTGGTTAAAATGTTTGTCAGTTCAATGCTTTTCAAACAGCTCAGAGTAAAACCTTGGACCTATGAACTGAATGGCACCATCTGACCAATTCTGTGAGTTAGAATCAAAAAGTTTCCTAATTAAGACCACTAGACACACAACTTATTAGGATAATAGAGACATAAGTAAACAAATAACAGTTATGTAAAAGCAAACAGATCGAATCTGGGTGGGTTCCCTTCTTCCTGTCTCAAAATAGTTTCTTCTTATCACCAGGTAGTGTATTAGCTCCAAAAAAAGAAAGAATGGAGCAGAACGGTATTTATACTCTCCATTTCTATATAAATCTGAAGGCTGTTGACTTCCTTCAACAACTCTGTGAATTCTATGTTTAAAGGGAAAAAAAATATTTTTTTATTAAATACTTCACCAAATACCATTACACAATTTTCGGCTACACATGCAGCTATTTTATTTCTAAAAGCAAGTTAACAACTACAAAACACCTTGCACTGTAGAACATTCACTTTGTCTTTCTCCAGCTATCATGCTAAGCTACTGAGCTGGCTGAATTTCTCTATTGCATTAGCACTGGAAGATGAGAAAGCTGCAGTTGCTTTAGGCATTCCTGTCCTTAGTCACAGAACTTCACAAAGCATCACAGAATGTATTGTTCTGTATTTTTAAAGCTTCGTTTCCCCTGAAGAATCATTTCCTCTGCCGCTCAAAATGTAAAGAGGGAAGGGAATATTCATAAAGACATAAAAAAACTCTTTTCATGAAACAGAATCTTTACTTTGAGCAAAGCTAAAGAAAGAACAGATTGCTATAGGATCCAAATCTTTTGGTCCAAATTGAATTGACAACACCTCCTTGGAAAGATCTAGAAAAAAACCCCAAACACCTCAGTGGTGGTTTCAGTGAAAAATGCATCTCAGCAATTAATCTACGAAGAACAATGACTCTATCTTTATCTGACTGCTGGGACAAAAAGTGAATTCTCTTGGCAGCCAGGAAAAATGATGGGATTATTCACAAAGGAACTAAAATACTGGTTTTTGACTAAATGAGCCTGTCAGTGCAAAACAATAGAGTAGAGCTAAATATTACAAAGGAAGCTCTTGTGGAATAAAAGACTGTAGATGTATCGCTCTTCCTTCCCAATGCAGACCTGAAAATCAACAGCAGATCTAGTCTCTGGGTAATTACATGATGGGAGAAAACTCACTGAAGTAGTACATCAAGTAGCATATTCAGGTATTTCAAATTTTGGACTTCTTGAAATAAGAATGTAGAAAAATATAACCTGGCCAGTAACACTCTTACGCTGACCCAATTAATTTCACAGTTCTGAAGACCTGAAGCAAGTAGTGTAAATAAATCAATGAAATATACCTGCCCATGATGAGGTCTAACAGGATTAACACAGCAATGCAAATTTCTGTTAAATTAATCCACATTTTGCTTTACATAACAAAAGTACTTGAAAACATAGCTAATTATACTCAAGGGCCTAGGGCTCTTAACCAAAGAAATAACTAAAATGTCATTTTCATCTTCTTGGGGATTGTTTATCAGATAATAGACATTTAGGGAGCCTGTTCTTCTAAAATACATTTTCTAATTACTTACTTTCTACCAAAATACTTAACATTCTGTCCTCTCCCCTCAAGGGCAAAGAGCTGTTCAGAAGTTTGTATGTTTAGGAAGGAAAGACAGCCTTTTAAAATAAAATCATTTCTGGTAGAGCATCAAATAACAGTCAGAAGCACTGAGTTTATAGAACATGCCAGAAGGATTTGTTGTAAATTAAGGAATATGCTTCACACAGATTTACAGAGGCCCAGGCTTGGTCTCATTAAGGTCCAAGGCAAAACTGCCTTGTTTCTGATGGAGAAATGTTATGTTCTTTACACCCTGAACTAAGTATTTAAATTACATGACATCTCAAGACATAAGAAACTGTTAGACTCTTCCTCTAAAGGATTTGGTGGGATCTGAGGTACCTGCATTACCCACCAGACCACCAGAACCAAGACAGCACCAGGTACCCAGAGAGGTGTGCAGACATGTTCTGAGAGCTCATGAGACATGAACATCTCTGTGACCACGTGGTTAATTCCAAAATAAGATTTTTTTTAACTGAGTGAAACATCCAGATATCCATAATACTCCTATTAATACCTGATTGTATTCACTATGTAGTAATAATGAAATACAACAATGAATAGTACTGAGAAAGTCAGAATTATCTAGTCAAGCCCTCCTGAGACAGCATCAGCAATCCACACACATCTATCTATCTTTTACAAAGAAAAATGGAGAAACTTCTGGACTGTGCAAAATGAATATCTGTGGAACAGTTCACTCATTTAGTAAATTAATTTGCAAGCATGACAGGTTATAATTTCACACTGTTTAATATTTATAATCTGATGTAAACTCCATTTTACTCGTTAAGATTTTTACATTCATTTAAATGCATTTTGAAGCAGATTATTCAGCTTTGTATGTTGGTAACATCAACATGTGTTATTTTCATTCTGAAAGGGAGATGGGATACTTTCCACCTTCAGTCACCTAATGACATCCTTCATGTAATCCTCCCAACAACACTAAGTTTTGGTACTTAGACTGAAAAAAAATAATAAAATCATAATAAAAAAACTAAACAACTACAAACAAAAAATCAACAAACAAGCAAATATACAATTACCTTTTCTGCTCTGGTACTTGTGTCTTGAATATATTCACTACTGACTGGTTACACAGGTACCTGGAACACTGTATTTCTATTTTATGACAGCACTCTACTGTGTTTTATGACAAAAGTGAAACAGTCCCGAGACAAATGAATGAAGGTACATTCCTGGCTCATTTTCCTCACTCCTATTTTCCCTACCAGGTACTGGAAAAGGCAGTAAACACTAGTAATTAAATTAGTGCAATTCCCATTTGTGGAGGCTAGGTTACAAAGATGGATAACCTACGATTGATGTGAAGACTCATGATGCAATTAGACACTCAACTGCAATGTCCAGCCCCCCAGCACAACGGTCACTTACATCTCCTTTTTGTACACATTTAAACATCCAGGCAACAGAAGAAGAAAATAAAGACCTTTGCAAAGCTGATATGAAATGTACAAGTAATGAAAGACAGAATCTAGCACCTCATCATTAATAAAGAAAAAATGAAAAATGGAACAGTCCTGGGATCTTTTTTTTTTTAATAAGTGGAAATAATGAGGGGTAAAAATTAAAAAGCCTCACTTGCAAAGAGCAAAAGGCTGCTGTGCATTTAGCAAGATAATACTCTTGCTTGTAGTAAGAATAATAATTTGATTGTGTGCAAGACATGATTTATTTTACTGGCAATTTAATGTATCACTCCCATTCTGTACAGCATGTAAACCACGTAGACAAACACAATCTGTCAACTGCTCTGTAAAGACACTGAGTCAAAGCAATTTCCTAGAAGAGCATCATCAAAATCAATGTTTGAGGGAAGAAAGCAAAATGTGATGGGATCACAACCTTCCGATCCGGACGCAGAATAAAAAAGCAGCAATTTCCTCTGGAGCACTTGGTAAATATCCAGGGCTACACTGAAAGGAAGGATCTTTCTTCCCATTCAAAGGGATGCTTGTTTTGCTATCTGTGTTGAAAGAAATGGATATTTTCATCTGCCCTTCAGATGGTCATTTTCTGTAGTGTAATTATCCCCCTCGCCCATCTCACACTCAGAAGCGGAGCTGTGATTACACAGCGGCAAAAATGAGCAGGAGCAATGAAACCAAACAACTGCTTCTCTACAAGAGGGGGAAAAAAAAAGTTCAAGACTACGTTTTCTGAGCCCAGTATTTCTTTTCAAATTATCTCTACAGTGTGAAAACACTTCCATTGCTTTGTACAAGAGAAAAAAGACAGAACAGCATCTTCATCTGTTAAAGTGCTGTCATGTGAGTGGAAAAAGCTGCTGGAAATGGAGATGGATTTGTCTTGCAGCAGTTCCTTTGTCCCCCATTACCATGGCATGAAAAGTGCTGGTGAATTAACACACTCCCAAGCTCTGAGCACAGGGCATCAGAGGTAAACCCACTGCTCCCAAGAAGGAGCAGCAGGAAGCCAAATCCACTTCCACTCTGCCTCTCCAGGGACAGATGTTCTTTGAAGATGCAGCCACAAGCAATTTGTCCCAATATACCTCCCACTGCAGAGAGAGATCCTCCAGGAATACTCCACAGCACAACTGTCCCATCCCAGCCTATCTATTCACAATGTTATTTATCAAGAATTAACACACGAGGCAAAACATTTCTCACCTAGAGTCACAAAGCCACTGTCAAATACTGTGCTTTGTGGGTGTTCCTTCACAGTGCAGTGCAACCTGCTATTTTCCTACCAAGAGAAAGCATCAAGTGACTTTTCATGTCCTACAGAGCTCCCCAGGGTCACTGCTCCAGCTCCACGTCCCCTGTGGCAGCAGCTTTATTGCCAGAATTGGAAACCCCTTTCCCAGGACTGCAGTTCAAGCCTGGACTGCCTAGTGCTGTGCACTGGAATCAACCAGGGATCAGTTTCCTCACACCCTGAAGCCTTAATCCTGGAATTAAAGGAGATTTTAAGCATGACAAAAAAGCACCTCAAGAAACCCCTCTGTCAATGATGTGCTCCAAAAGGATGCTGGGGTGCAGGTAACTCCTCAGCTACATAAACCAGCTGAAAAGGAGTAGAGAACAACTGTACCAACTGCTGGAATGTATAAATAAAACTACAGAAATAAATGGGTTTTTTTTTCTATTTGGGCCATTTATGTCCATTTTAATTAATCACGAAAATAAATTGTTCCCAACTTAATTGCTCTTCCCATACAGCAAAGATGCTTACAATGAATGATGGTGAGCAGGAACATGAATGAACAGTTGCCAGGCAACCAATAAATAAAAGGTTCCAAATAACATGACCTCTCTTTAAAGGATAAAGTTCTTTCTAATCATCATGATTTTTCAAATCCATTTTAGAGCCAGCTAAAATCATGTTTGCTGCACTAATCCTGGTCTTCCTCATTAAAAAAAAATAAAAATGAAACTAAATCTACAAATTTTGGTGCATCTTGCACTGCATGAATTTCTTTATTTAAGCATTTTCTTTCTTCAATAGAATGGAGAACAATTCATAGCTGGGACCCTTAAGCACTAAACAGTAAAATAACAATAGGTATTTTGACTTCTAGGATAGAAAAGTGTTCTGTTGCCTGCCAGAAACAGAACTCCCCAATTCTCTATCTAGGTGGAGCTGCTCATCATAAGCTTTACAGGAGGTTTTCCATGTATGTGTGTTTCCTCAACCATAAAACAGCACATGGACCACAACATATCTATATTTTATTGACTGATATTTCACCCGTTAGCTCCCTGCACCACCTGATTCCAAACCATCCTCTCCATCATCACTTCTGGTTCTAACAGAACCCCAATTACTGTTGTCAATACCTTACACAACAGGGAGATTCAGAATTCAAATCACTTGGAATCATTCCTACTGACTGCAACTGAAAGCAGAGCAGAAGACCCTGTAAATTGCTTTTAGGACATTAAATGTGGCACTATTTATACCAAAAGCACCTTAATTGCTTCTCCCGAGTTTTGAGACTGCATTTTATCAGCATTAAAATAAAACCCTGTTGCACTTGCAAACCTGACAACCAAGCCCCCTCATTACCTAAAGTGGGTAAAGGTGATAATTGGAGGAATTTTCTTTTCCACTCTCTAGTACTTATTCCTTTTGAATTGCCAGCTGAAGAATCTGGTTTTAGGCTTAAAAGACCCAGAGCCTATGGAAGAAAAGGTCATATTACCATTCAGTAGAAGCTGGAGGCTCTCTATACAAATTATTAACAACAAAACCAACAGGGCTCTCAGGCACTTATTACCAGGGAGGAAACTGGAGCTTTTATTCCACTCTATTTTGTTCCACAAGATGCAGTTTAACTGTCCCACCTACAACACTACTACAGAGTTTTTGCTTCCCAAGCAGGTGTGTGGATCAAATGAATCACAGAACCACAGAATCATTCCAGTTGGAAAAGACCATTCAGACCAAGTCCAACAGTTAAGATACATTAACAAGAGGAAATAAATGATCTCCACGTTTTATAATGTTCAACAAATATTTGCATTTTCTTTCAAAATACACTGGGAAAAAATAAAATAAATCCTTTCAAACATCCCAAGCATTTGTTCAGTGACATTTCATTTAACTAAACACAAGCCACCTCTTTCCTGAACCCTTTCACCCATTTATTCTTATTGTCACATGAAATACTTCCCTGTTTTCACAATTTACTCTCAATTGTCTGCTGACACAGAGGATTGCACAGCACAATACATACTTGCTGTTGCCAAGTCCTTTGCTTCAAACACCTCATTATTTCAAATATATAGATAGTTGATAGAATACCTCATTCCCAGCAAAAAGAAAGTTGAATTTTCAGCTCAACCCAAAGTGCACTGAGGCAAACCTCAGGATCATTTAGCCCAGGACCATGTCACTGCCTATGGCCCAGGGAGAACTCCTCTATTTTTGGCCAGCTCTTGAGTACTAGAGTCATTCCTGGAACACTCTCCTGGCTCCCACCAATCTGTGGCTGCAAGACTCAAAGCATGGTGAGACTGGGAGCACTGGCACAGAACACACTCTGTTTCAGAAGGGCTGGGAGAGAGAGCAGGAGCTGGCCTATTTCAAAAGGCAGGACTATGTGCTCCCATATTAAACACACACTCCATTCCACCCAACAGCATTTCTCTCTCCCAGTCTTGCCTTTGCCCTCCAAACATACAGCTTTCCATATGGAAGAGGTGGTAAAAAGTGAAAGTGTTTCCCTTCTTTCCTCCTCCTGACTGGAGTTGGCCTCCTGTTCCTATTCCACTTGATTCAATCAATCTTTTTCTCCTCCTACACTAGCTCCATCTGCCGCCCATCTCTCCAGCAGAGCCAGCTGCCAGCGAGCAGGCTACCGTGGGAGGAGAAAGTTCTGTCGCTGAAATTCCTTCCCTGCACCCTGCAGGGGGCCAAAGCCTGAAGAGGATGCAGGGAGCAGCTTCCCCTCACCCCTGCTCATGGGCAAAGAAGGCAGCTGAGGACACAAGCAAAAGGAGGGGAAAACTTCCCTGTGTTTCTGAAGAGAAAGGCTCACAATCGTGCTCCACACAACATCCAGGAGCTCCATCCAAGCAGAGGCAGAAATGCACAGTTTGTGGGAAGGAATGAACAGGAGTGACTAGAGAATAGATGAGAGAGGAGGGAAAAAAAAAAAGGATTATGTTCATGCTGGAGTCAAAAGACCTTCCCGTGGAGTAAAAAACCCTCCTGGGGAGATGCAAGTCAGAGAGAAGCGAGGGATGGGATGTGTGTGTTCAGCTGACAGGGGTGCATGTGGCAAGGGAACTGGAATGAAAGCAGGCGTGAGGAAAGAAAAGTGAGTTTTGATCCATTTGAGGAGGCAGAGGGAGAAGCCCAGCCAAGAACTGCAGGGGAAAAAGGGAGACAGTCTGAAGCAGAGGGGCATCTGCAGGAGCAATCTCACCGCTGACAGTGCCAAGAATGAGCGGCACTGAGAACAAGAGCTCACATCAAAGCAAGCCGAGTAAGTGCAAGACAGAGGAAAAGACATAAAAAAAATAATTATTAAATAAATATAGGAATCCAGGAGATGAAGGAGACTGGGAGCAGAAGAAGAAAAGGTGGTGTATGGGTGCAGCAGAAAGTTTCGACAGGGGCGGGCAGGAAAGAACCAAGTGAAGGAACATGGGGATCTACCAGACACCAGAATGATGGAGAGAGCCCAGAGAAGAGATTCGCAGCAAGGCAGATGATGAAATAGAGCAGACAGGGAAAGGAAGAGGGAAATACATCACAGTGGGACAGGCTGAGAAAAAGCATACACAGCAGAATGAACGGAGGAAGAAGAAAAGAGGAAAGGCTGGATGTAAAGATGCCAGTAAATGAACATCAGTTAATTGCACGATGTCAGAACTCCGACTGGGAGGGCAGGTAGTGTGCAGAGGAGTGACTGAAAGGGTGTCCGCTCCTTTCTGCCCCTCACTGTCAACTTTCAGGCTCTGCCCTATCTGAGTATCCCCAAATTTTCACCTTCACTTGGAAAACTTCCCTTCCCTGGCTCCCCACACCCTCTAACTTTCGCTGCACCTTTCCGTCGTTTCCTCCCCTATTCGTCGGGAAAACCGTGCCAAAATCTCGTGTCGCTACCTCATTCATTCATTCATTCATTCATTCATTCATTCATTCATTCATTCATTCTTGCCCAAAAACAAGGAGAAGAGAGCCCGGGGGAAGAGCAGTGGAGCGGCATCTGAACTCGCAGGCATCCAGCGAGCCTCCCCTGAGCTGCGCATCCATCCATCCATCCTGGGGCCCGCCTTTGCTGTGTGCGAGGCCGGGGCTCTCCCGTGTGCGGGGCCGGGAGCTGCCGCTGCTGGAACACGCGGCTGGCTGGGATGCGATGGGATTTTAATCTGTTTTATGGATATATATTCAAAAGAAAAAAAGAAAAGGGAGGGCGGGGAAGGGGGGGAAGGCGAGAGGGGAAAGCGAGAGGGGGAAGCACAGGCTCGCACACGCGTACGGCTGCTCTTACCTCCACATTGAAATGCTGCTCCGCTTTGCACACGGTAGAACATAAAATCCAAAGGCAGCTTTGCAAGAAAAACACCCTGGACCGGGCCACGAAATCCAACCGGCTTCCAGTGCGGGATGCGAGTACGATCATAGTGAAGTGTGCTTCAGCGGAGACGATCGTTCTCTTGCTCTCTCTCTCTCTCTCTCTTTGCCTTAAACAAACAGCCAAGCGAGCCAGCCCCCTCCGTGCCGGCGGAGAGCCCGGAGCGCAGGTTTCCCCGGAGCAGGGGAGGAGGAGGAGGAGGAGGAGCAGGAGCAGCAGCAGCAAACACCCCACCCCGCAGCACAGCGCAGCAGCGGCTGCTCAGCTCTCGCTCATCCTCACCGCCATTCCCTCAGCGCGGAACGTGGCGCCCGAGTGCAGCCGCAGCTCCTGCACGACTCCCGTCTGCCCGGCAGCAGCAACCGCTTCCCTGCGTCCTCCCCCCTCCTCCTTCACTCCCCCTCCTCCTTCACTCCCTCTTCTCCTCCTCCTCTGCCTCCTCCCCCCTCCGCCTGCCGGCCTGGCCTGGCTCTGTTCCTCGCCTTGCCCCTCTCCCCTCCAGAATGTTCAGCCGAAATCTACATAGCCCCGCCCGTAGGCATCTTAAAGGAGCCGGGGCCGCAGGACCGCCCGCCCTCGTCGGCCTCTCGCTGCCGCCCCTTTCTCGCTAGAAGCCCGGGGCCACCTGAACGCTGCGAGAGGGCGGCAGCGGCAGTCCTGTGCCCGGGGGGGGGTCACCTCAGCAGCCACCCGGGGGAGGGCGAGAGGGAAGCGCCGTCTGCGGGAGCGGCCGGCGGGCGGTGCCCGGCGAGGGGCGTCGGCGCTCGGTTTGGGCGGTCACTGTGGAGCGGGGATGCGCGGGCCCGGGAGGGTTTAGCGGAGCAAGGCTGGGAAAGCTATGTGGGCGCGGACCGTGGAGAGGGCAAATGGAAGCGCTCGGATGGGGACTGAGGAGGAGAGATGGAATCGCTGGCCCTTGGATGGGGAAGGGTTGTCGCGATCCTGGTGTCCCGGAGGGACTTCTTAGGGTGCTTGAGCATTGGAATGGGCTGCCCAGGGAGGGGGTGGAGTCCCCATCCCTGGAAGTGTTTAAAAACCGTGTGGATGTGGTGCTGGGGGACATGGTTTAGGGACCCTTGCAGTGTAGGGTTAATGGCTGGACTTGATGAGCTTAAAGGTCTCTTCCAGCCAAATGATTCTATGGTTCTATGATTCTTTCCACAGCTTGGAAGAAATTCCAGTTGCTGCTGACAGTGGTTGAAGAATGTGGCATCTTGACGTTGGGTCTTGGGAAAAAAAAAGAAAAAAAAAAATCAAGGCAACGTTATGGAAATAAAGCAATTAAAAAAATTACGAGGTTCAAATATTTGCCTTATTTTTACCTGTTTGGTTATCAGAAAGATGCAAAGATAGTTGATAGTGATATGGAACAGCCTGGAAGTGAAGGACATAGGTGTAGAACACTGTGACAACATCAGGAGGAAGGGAGGTTCTCCATAGCTGGATATCACAGAATAATCCTGGTCAGAAATCTGCTAGATGACTGCGTTCAACCATTCCTACAACAATAAAAACCACCGAAATACCTGACCATTAGAAAAAAAAAACCAAACAAACACAAGCCCTCTATTTAAGCAGAATTCCTGATATACTTTTTTTTTTTTCATGTTAACTACTTGGTCATTTTCTATTTTAGACATTTTCTATTCTTCAGATTGTTATTTATGTGAGTGAAGAACTCATGAAATACAGAGTTGGTAGGGAGCTAGAAAAACCTGTTGGCACTTTAGTGGCCAGTATCAAAAGAAAAGAAACATCTTGGAAACATCAGGAGGAAACAATACCAACAAATGCAAATTAATTTGGGGAAGAAAAAAACCATCAGAAAGTAAAATCAAAGGGATACAGGTAACACAGCACTTCAGAAATGGATTATGAGTCAACAAAATGCTGACACTAGGGAATAGGACAAGGCAGCCTCATTATTAATAGTTTTAATTGTATGGATAGGTGTGTAGCACATTGACAGGAAAGAAGTCTTTTTATAGCAGTAATTTTCCCTTTTATTACTCTCTGAATTGATGACTGTGATTGGTGTAAAAGAAACACTAATTTCAGTTTACACTGTCCCTTTTGAGTTTCTTCCCCTACTAGGGGACCCCCTTGTTTGTGCAGAGCTCTGTTTCTCTTGTGTCTTTTCTGGAGTCTGCTATTAGTGCAATACCTGGAAATGGATGAAGAACTGGAAAGAGCTGAATTGCTTTAACTGGAATTTCATTCATCTGCCCTGTCAGGGCTGCTGTGGCTGATTATTGTTCAAAGCAGGGAGCCATAAATACAGGTACCTCCTTCCTTCACACTGCAGCCTGCAGAAGAGGAAAGGAGAAAGCAGTGGATGATAGTGTGGTGGAGAACAAAAGCATCATATCATGTTATCATATCATATATCCTTCAGGAATGCTGTGTGAGGAGAGCCAAGCCAGCAAAGACAGGAGAGGGCTTTGAATATTTATGATCAAGCTGTGGGCAGCAACACCCAGGAGTGGAGTCAGAGCTTCGTGGGACATGTAAGAAGGTGGAAAGAAAGAGACTACAATCCCAG
Organism: Ceyx cyanopectus; assembly: GCA_013401355.1. Taxonomy (NCBI): domain Eukaryota; kingdom Metazoa; phylum Chordata; class Aves; order Coraciiformes; family Alcedinidae; genus Ceyx; species Ceyx cyanopectus. The sequence continues at coordinate 135,623 of VYZU01036939.1, forward strand.
ACTCCACAGAGGGCTGTTTGTAGATCCGTCTGTATGGGATTAGGAGAGAGATGAAACACAAACAGTGACAAAGATGAGAGGGGGAGGAAAGAAGGAAAGAAGCAGAATAAGACAAGTGGAAATGGAGCTGTTTGTAAAAGATCACACTTTTCTGTATATTCATTCTAAATTTAATTCTAAATAGAAATTAATATAACTAAAAAAAATAAAATACTACATGTTACTCTACTAATTAACCTACCTAAATTAAATGTATTTACAACTTGTGTCATTTATTTTATTCTCCACGTAAATCAATGTTATTATTATATTATGTTATATATATTCTATATTATTAT
>VYZU01036939.1:138415-166649 GCA_013401355.1 Ceyx cyanopectus
TAATATTTTATTTTATTTTATTTTTATAAATATCTGAGAATGTTTGGGGAACTTGAGTCTTGTACCTGCCAACAAGACCTGTCATGGAATTCAAATACATTGCAACTGGAAGCCTCAGCAGCTGCAGATAAATGGAAAACAAACAAACAAGAGTCGTAAGAACCAGATGTCCCCCTTTTAAATAGGTTAGGACACTAATGCCATTGTTCAGTGTCACCTCTTGGAGCTCTTATCTACAATCAAACTGAAGCAGGTCCAGAGACCATATTTTTATGGCCCCTAGAAGATTTTTGCTTCTAATATCCTTGGAATGAAAGGGAAGATAGTTTTCTTTTGTCATGTTTCTTTTATCTTCCTACCGTACTCATTCATTTGCAATTCTTCCCACTACTCTGAGTGGGGAATAACCCTCTGACAAGTCAAGTGAAGGAGGAGAGTCTTTGGTCCCCCTTCTGTTGACAGTCTCCTCCCAAGTGCCACCCTAAAATCATGTGTCACATTGGTGAAAATCAATCTGCTTTATGATTTTTATGACCTAAAGGTTAAAGAAATGAAAGTATAGAATCATTCAGGTTGGAAAAGGCCCTTGGGATCATCCAGTCCAATCATTAACCCTACTCTACACAGTTCACCCCTAAACCATGTCCCTCAAACCCACATCCAAACCACCCTGAAACACCCCCAGGGCTGGGGACTCAACCCCCTCCCTGGGCAGCCTGTGCCAGCCTCTGGCTGCTCTTGCAGGGAAAAATTTTCCCCTCTTGCCCAGTCTGCCCCTCCCCTGGAGGAGCTGAATCCATCCCCTCTGGGTCTGTCACTGGTGCCCTGTGAGCAGAGCCCAGCACCAGCCTCTCTGCAATGGCCTGGCAGGGGCTGTAGAGAGTGATGAGTCTCCCCTCAACCTCCTCTTCCTCACACTAAATACCCCCAGCTCCTTCTATCTCCTCATCAGATTGATTCTCCAACCCCTTCCCCAGCTCTGTTGCCTCCTCTGCACTGGCTCCAGCCCCTCCAGATCTCTCTGGGCTGGAGGTGCCCAGCACTGGACACAACCCCCCAGCTGTGGCCTCCCCAGTGCCCAGTGCAGGGGGACAATCCCCTCCCTGCTCCTGCTGCTCACACTGCTGCTGATCTGGGCACACACTGCCTCAGCTTCAGCCTCTTGCCCATTAGAGCCCCCAGGGCCTTTTCCACCAGCCACACTCCCCAGCCCGGGGTTGTTGTGGCCCCAGTGCAGGTCCCAGCCCTTGGCCTGGCTGCAGCTCCTCCCATTACCATTGGCTCCTGGATCCAACCTGCCCCAGTCTCTGCAGAGCCTCCCTGTCCTCATGAGCAACACTCTGCCTGACTTGGTGTCATCTGCATCATAAGACAAAGAAGCAGAGAGATAGGACATAATATGATAATTTCTGATATATTTCTGAAGAACATCAACCTTCTCAGACATGACTATTTCACCATCTCCTGTTAATGCCTCTGCCTGTTCCCTCATTCTCTGGGAGACCTTTTCACTTCCAAGTTGAATGGAAGAAGAAATCTTTTCCTGTTTAGAGTGCTGGGCTGTGTTTGTGACATCTATCTGAAAGCTACTTTCTTATTGCTCTGTAATAGAAGAGCACAAAAATACAAAAACAAATGATGAGTCAAGCTGAGTGGGGGAACGGCCTCCTCAGAGGTGGACAAGAGATGGATTGTATGTGTTTAGAACCAGATAGCAGTGCAGCTAAGAGAAAGCAGGAAAAAAAATTCTACCATCTGAGAACATCATGATTGGAACAATAGAATGAAGAAATAATGAAGTAATAGGATGAGATCAAGAAGTGGAACTAGGAGGCTTTATTATCACTTGGCTGAATTGGCAGAAAATGTCTTTAGTCTGTCAATTGCCAGGAAGAAGTTAAAATATCAAGGACAAAATTGCTAGATTGTACAGAAAACACTTTTGGACTCCTTATAAGAAAAATGGTGAATTCCTGAAATTCAAAGGGAGTTCTGTTATATAATTGCAACCCAGGAATTGAATTCACACAGAGGATTGAATATTTGCCTTATACTTTGCTGTATTTCAAAGCTTATCTCCTCTGACTCTTCTATTACCAGACATTTCTTTGACAATTACTAGAGCTGGACGTATTTTTATTCTTCTAATAATTTATTATATACCAGCTGTGGCCTCAAGTTAATAAAGAGACAGGAGAAAAAGTGAAATTGTTAAGTATAAAACTACTTAGAAAGGGTAACACCAGGCAGAGGAGCATGTTGCTTATGTATTAAAAGAAACACAGTTTAATGTAACATGGCAAGCTGCATTTTGGGGAAAGAGAAGATAGGTCAACAAAAGGCAAAGAGTTTCACTTTCAATAACATTAATATACCAAATATGCAGAGAAACAAACAATATTCATGTAGCCCACTGAGATCAAGCAAATCACAGCAGAATTACTTGACAGAGCAAAATAAAAATCACTTTTTTTTTTGTGCTAGAAGTTAAAACCCATGAAGTAAAAAAATGAAAAATAAAAGGAAGCTTGCTATGAGATAGATAGTTGTTCCTAGAGAATTGGTTAATTACTATAAAACCACTGATCTAGTGGGAAGATCATTGCATTATTCTCTGAGGATGTATAGGAGATAGAGCAGCTGCCCACACTTTCACCACCAGGCTGATGTTGTGCCCTCAACCCCAGAGGTTAACTTCCAGGTAGGCACCAAATCTTCCAAGGATGTTTTGTGCTTGCCTGATTTTTAGATCTCAGCTGTAGAAGCCTCTTCTTTCACAGTCCTTTTGACATCTCTTAGGGATCACAGTGTGTTTTCTGCTGAAGTCAACAGCTGCTGTGAGAATAGAATTGGCAAATTATGCAATCTGAAAACAAATGTGAAGGTGTAAATATAACATAGCAGTTAAATGCCATTGCTAAAAGAGTATAAGCAATGGAATTTGCAGTCTCAGTCGAGCTTTTTCAAGCTCACTATGTGTTGAGAAATGGTTTAGAAAAATAATAAATCATTTAATAAATATTTATGGTGTACAATAAGTCTTACTGATGGACTCTGAATATTAAAACAACATCCACTGGATGTTTAATAGAGATTAAATGACCACATTAGGTTAATATGAAACTTGCTGAAACATGTAAATTTGTGTCATTTCTGAAGCCACCTTTTACTCACATTAATTCAAATACCTCAGCCCAAAGAGGCTTTCATTGATTCCTGTTCCAAATTTAAAGATAGAAAATGCAATTCATTTTAGAAAGAAAAGCTACATTTACACACATCTGAAGGGGTCTAACTGTGTGGATTGATGCTCAGTGCCATTTCCAAGGGTAAGTGAGGTTCATTAAACAATGATTTTAGAAGTCAATGAGTGAAGTACTTACTCTAGTGGGATCTTTTTAAAACCTGTCTACATTTAACTCACCTTAACTATCTTTATTAGACCAGTCACTTCAGTTCTCATCTTTATAATGTCACTCACAACCCTGTTAGATGCTGTGCCTGCCCTGCTCATTCTCTAACATAACTCTGACAACATTTTCTTTTGCTGCCTTTCGTTGTTTAATGTACAAAAAAATTCCTGATTTTCAATATAATTGACATTTTCTCATCCCCAATACCTAGCTTGGGACAAGAAACTCATCATATATTTTTCAATTAAAGGATATTTTCAGGTTCAGACTCACTGTTCTGTGTTATAGACTATATGTTTTTCAAAATGGTTGCAGGATAATTGCAAAAAAAATGCAATTTTTTTTTTTTTTTTTNGAACATTCCTTGTCCTGCTTCTTCATTTTTCCTATTCTAGGCATAGAATCCAACACCCAGAATAGATATTTTCATCATAGTTATGTGCATATTTATGTGCTTGCCCCCTATTCCATGAAGAAAAAAGGGAATGTCAAGAGGACATCAAGTACTTCAGGAAAACTATTTTCCCAGTGGAATTTAACCCCAGATGTAGCCCTTCAGTCTGTTGGTATTATAATGAAATGATCCCCTCCGTGGTGTTCTTTGCTCCCAGGAAAAATTGCCATTATCTGGGAATCCTGGGAGGAAAGTTGAAGAAACATTCCACAGGAGTTGTGGCATTAGGCAGGTCGCTCAGGGGTCTAGGCCCTTCAGAGAGAGGAAATGTGGGTAGGAAATAAATATAAAGAAAACAAGGCAACAATAAAAAATAGCACATTAGATTATTCTTCTAAAAAAGAAAATAACGTGCAATTATTAGGAATAACAAATTCAGCTAATCTAGGTTCAGTTAGAAAACTAAATTTGCAGGTTTATTTGAACGACTACAGTCGAAATAAAGGTCTGCCCTTAAATTTAATATCAATATTTACAAAGTTTTAATGATATCTCCAGTTACTGTATACACACAGAATTACGTGCGAGGTCTGAAATTGCTGAAGGAAATAATAAACATCCATATGAAATTATAGGGAAATCAGTTTACATGGAAATAAGTTCCAGATGCCAAAGGAGATGCTGGTAAAATGGCTGGGATGTGACGTCAGAGATGATGAGTAAATGGGGTTTAGTAGTAGCAGTGAATTAATCCTGAAGAGAAAGTAGCACTGGTATCTACTCCAGGAGGAATTCAGGCAGGAAACTGTCAACTAGAAGGTTGCAGGGGATGGATGGGGGAATATTCTCTGCTTGAACCTCCTCTAGGTGCCCTGTCACGACAGGACTCCTGGATTCCTTGTGCCTGAAAAAAAAAGGAAAAAGGAATATGAAACTATCTTTTCTTTTTACCTGGGTAAATGTTTAGATAAATCCATAACGTTTCCAACAATCAGCTTTCAGTTATCATGGTGATTGTAAAGCATGGAGAAATAAGACAGATTTGAAATGATCATCTTGAAATGATGAATTCCACTTGTGACTAAGTGGAATTGATGTTTTTCATCCCCAAAAATGACATGTTTTTCTCTTAAGCTGGTAGGTGTGTGTTAAAAAGTGATGTCCAGTGCATTCCAGTGTAGATGCAGGTACCACACAGTTCAAATCAACCTCATACATTATTACAATCAAAGCTCTTTTCTGTTGCTGTGTCTCCACAAATTCAAAACCAGCTTCATTAGAAGAATATTAAATGTTAGGTGAAGTCTTTTCTGCCAAGATCTACATGGTCCTGACAGGAAAACTACAAATTCCCTCCTGTAGGTTTTTATTCTGGTGTAATTCCTCTAGCTCATGAGTCTGAGATAATCCCAGAAGAATAAAGAATATAATCTTGAATATTTTCTCATAGAAAATTGATCTTTTTTTTAGATTTCTACCAGTTTAAGTGGATTTCTTTCTCCAGAGTTACTTGTGCAGGAGGTAGAGTAGAAAAAGGAGAATATCCAGCCTTTCTTCTTAGTCAGTGAGAGAGGTTATTCCTGAACAAAAAGGACCTTAACATGCTGAACAAAACTTTCTATACAGATTATACAAGAAGCCAAAGCATAGGTGCAATTCTAGTTATAGATAATATAACATATACTTAGAAGAAATGGATTTTCTTTCTTTTTTTTTTCTTTTTCTTTCTTTNAATGTACAAAAAAATTCCTGATTTTCAATATAATTGACATTTTCTCATCCCCAATACCTAGCTTGGGACAAGAAACTCATCATATATTTTTCAATTAAAGGATATTTTCAGGTTCAGACTCACTGTTCTGTGTTATAGACTATATGTTTTTCAAAATGGTTGCAGGATAATTGCAAAAAAAATGCAATTTTTTTTTTTTTTTTTAAATTGCAAAAAAAAAAAAAAAAAAAGGGTCTGCCGAGGGTGGTAATATTGCTAATCTAGCTGAAATATTCTGGTTGATTATAATAGTTAAATGAACAAGGAAAGGCACATGAATCATGTAAGTAACAAGGTAATTGTACTGACTCTAGACTGGGAACATTCCTTGTCCTGCTTCTTCATTTTTCCTATTCTAGGCATAGAATCCAACACCCAGAATAGATATTTTCATCATAGTTATGTGCATATTTATGTGCTTGCCCCCTATTCCATGAAGAAAAAAGGGAATGTCAAGAGGACATCAAGTACTTCAGGAAAACTATTTTCCCAGTGGAATTTAACCCCAGATGTAGCCCTTCAGTCTGTTGGTATTATAATGAAATGATCCCCTCCGTGGTGTTCTTTGCTCCCAGGAAAAATTGCCATTATCTGGGAATCCTGGGAGGAAAGTTGAAGAAACATTCCACAGGAGTTGTGGCATTAGGCAGGTCGCTCAGGGGTCTAGGCCCTTCAGAGAGAGGAAATGTGGGTAGGAAATAAATATAAAGAAAACAAGGCAACAATAAAAAATAGCACATTAGATTATTCTTCTAAAAAAGAAAATAACGTGCAATTATTAGGAATAACAAATTCAGCTAATCTAGGTTCAGTTAGAAAACTAAATTTGCAGGTTTATTTGAACGACTACAGTCGAAATAAAGGTCTGCCCTTAAATTTAATATCAATATTTACAAAGTTTTAATGATATCTCCAGTTACTGTATACACACAGAATTACGTGCGAGGTCTGAAATTGCTGAAGGAAATAATAAACATCCATATGAAATTATAGGGAAATCAGTTTACATGGAAATAAGTTCCAGATGCCAAAGGAGATGCTGGTAAAATGGCTGGGATGTGACGTCAGAGATGATGAGTAAATGGGGTTTAGTAGTAGCAGTGAATTAATCCTGAAGAGAAAGTAGCACTGGTATCTACTCCAGGAGGAATTCAGGCAGGAAACTGTCAACTAGAAGGTTGCAGGGGATGGATGGGGGAATATTCTCTGCTTGAACCTCCTCTAGGTGCCCTGTCACGACAGGACTCCTGGATTCCTTGTGCCTGAAAAAAAAAGGAAAAAGGAATATGAAACTATCTTTTCTTTTTACCTGGGTAAATGTTTAGATAAATCCATAACGTTTCCAACAATCAGCTTTCAGTTATCATGGTGATTGTAAAGCATGGAGAAATAAGACAGATTTGAAATGATCATCTTGAAATGATGAATTCCACTTGTGACTAAGTGGAATTGATGTTTTTCATCCCCAAAAATGACATGTTTTTCTCTTAAGCTGGTAGGTGTGTGTTAAAAAGTGATGTCCAGTGCATTCCAGTGTAGATGCAGGTACCACACAGTTCAAATCAACCTCATACATTATTACAATCAAAGCTCTTTTCTGTTGCTGTGTCTCCACAAATTCAAAACCAGCTTCATTAGAAGAATATTAAATGTTAGGTGAAGTCTTTTCTGCCAAGATCTACATGGTCCTGACAGGAAAACTACAAATTCCCTCCTGTAGGTTTTTATTCTGGTGTAATTCCTCTAGCTCATGAGTCTGAGATAATCCCAGAAGAATAAAGAATATAATCTTGAATATTTTCTCATAGAAAATTGATCTTTTTTTTAGATTTCTACCAGTTTAAGTGGATTTCTTTCTCCAGAGTTACTTGTGCAGGAGGTAGAGTAGAAAAAGGAGAATATCCAGCCTTTCTTCTTAGTCAGTGAGAGAGGTTATTCCTGAACAAAAAGGACCTTAACATGCTGAACAAAACTTTCTATACAGATTATACAAGAAGCCAAAGCATAGGTGCAATTCTAGTTATAAATAATATAACATATACTTAGAAGAAATGGATTTTTTTTTTTTTTTTTTTCTTTTTCTTTCTTTTTTTTTTACACTGAGAAAAGTAGAAGAAGCCCAGAGAAATGAATGGGAAATAAATCCAGTAATTTATAGAGGTGGTTAATTATCTTAACTACCTCAGCTTCACAAGTCTTTAGGAATGGTAAAAGGGGCGTGTGATTCTTAAAGCTGCTTTTTGTTGTGGATTACTTTCTGGAAGTTTTTAAGGCAGATACAAAATGTTCAGTCATAGTTTTGGTGACATAATTGGAAAGAGGGCAGTTAGTGTTTAACTGTGGATGTTTGTTTGCTTGTTTGTTGGGGTTTTTTTTTCTCCTCTCAGTGTCAGCAATCCAAAGTTTATGTTAACTGCTAATAAAGCTTAATAATATGTTGTTATTATTAACAAATAATTCAAGTGCTTGGGTGGCATCTGGGAACCTGAAAACATCATGGATAGCAGTAGGCATACATAATCCCCTGGAAAGACATCCAAGAAACTGATGGCAAGGGCGAGCAGAAAAGGATGCTTAGCTGCTGGTGTTGGATCCAGCAAAAAGATCTTTGCAGGTAACAAAGCAAAATCCAATGAACTAGAAAAATCTTTTTCTCCCCTGGAGCTCACTGGACAAATGCCAGACCTGGCCATTAGGAGAAAGAAAACCATGGAGAGAAAACCATGAAGGGACCTGAAGTGACTGAGAACGTGACATCCCCTGAGAAACCAGTGTGCCTAAGACATTGCTGATTTTCAAGTCCTCTTAGGCCCCACAAATCCTTCCAAAACCAAACTTCAGTAGAGAAAAACAAAATATTTTAATATTTAATAGGAATTCTGGAAAGATTTATTCCCATTCTTATTTAGAAATGGGCATCAACCTTGATGCTGAAACAGAAAATCTGGGTAGACAACTGTGTGTCAAACCTGTTTCAAACTGATGGTGCCATTTTTCCTTTTTCCACTACATCCCATCTATGGCTTTCTAAAAAAAAAATAAATGTATTAGCTCTTATAATATATAGATTTTCAGAAAATAAACAAAATAAATAGCTTAAATAATATCAGGTGTTCCCAAATGTGAATTTTTAAACAATACATTAATTTGGTGCAGTCTCTTCAAAGCTCTCTGTGTTTCTGGATATTCATATCCAAGATAAATCCATTCAGGAAACTCTTCAGTTTGATGCTATTTAGGAAAATAGATCAGAGATTAAATTTTAATCCCAGTTGCCATTATAAAAATACTTTTTGGAATAGTTCATGAACAGATGATCAAGGATTTAATAGGATTTTGAGATGTTATAGAGAATACCTGACCATAAGGCAGTGGGATAATGTAAAAAGATAATTTACCAGACCCAGAAATTGATGCTTATTTTATAATACCATTTTTTTAAGACACTAAAGGCAACTAACCACTGAAAGAATTGAAGAACTGTGTTAGACCTCTTATCACACTGAAAACTGCATGTCTTCCTAAAGAGGGGCGAACATATTTCCATATTATAGATGAAACCAATATTTTAATATTTTTTTTTTCACAATAGGGGTGAACATATTTCCATCCTAAAGGGAGAATGTTAGCTGGAATTTTTCTTTTAAATATATGCAGATTAAACCCTGATTTTGCAGGTTTTCAAGCTGCTCATTCATAGATGTGCTTGTATGTTCCTAGAGATCATGGGAAGGGAGGGGGAAGGAGGTAACAACTTTACAGTCTTGATCCATGACCATATTTTTTATTGGAATGATCTAGCCATTTCTCTGTATCATTACAGTGCTGATTTAGAGCTTTAAAAGGGAATACAAAATCATTTCCTGGGGAAAAAAATAAATAAATATAGTGGAATATAGCTTATCTGCCAGAGAAATAGAGGGTTGGAAAGAAAGAGGGAAAAAAAACAGTTTAGTTTTTTTTTTTAATACAAATTTTATAACAATAAAAATATAAAATAACTTAAAAAAAAAATTTTAATTGCCATGGCACTGAGTGAAAATTATTGAATTAGGCATTAATTCAGTCTGGCACCAGGTTTTTAATACCTTTCCTATTTTACTCTGTGAGGAAACACATCATTTTAATGGATATTTTAAGCCTCGGGATGTATCAAACTGCAAAAGCTTCAGTGTAAAAGTGGCAGAACCATAGTGCTTCCTTAATTTTATTCACAAGTGCCTCAGTGCTAGATCCTAATGGCCTTTGAATGGTGCTGTGCCCAGCAGGATCCGAGCTGAAAAGTAAAATCACTGAACAGAATTTGTTCAGTTCTCACTCAAACCAGGACACCACCTTTCTCTGAAGGGACATAATAGCTCAAAGTAAGCCAAGATCTGTTCCAGAGTGTTTTTTAACTATCTGTCTTAATTGCCAACAGCTTAGCCCAAAGCTTTCTGCAATATTAAATAGCCTTTTTTAAAAAAAAAACAAAAGGGGAAAAACCCCTAATCAAATAAGGCTTTTGCACAGAAACCATAAAAAGGTATGCAAACTAGGTAGAGATTGTATGACACAGTGGCCACATAACCCTCCATGGAAAGTATTACAAGTAATCTGGGCTGCAAAGTGAAATGTGAAAAAAATCAAGTGAATATTGATGCTGCTGGTGATCACTCAGGCTTTTTTTTCTTGCTCAGCCCAGATACAACTTGGCACAGGGACAAAATAAAAAAGAAACACAAAGCAGCCCTTTAACAACCAGATTTGTCCTCAATGTTCAGTTCTGGTGTATTGTGTTGGCAAACTTCTCATTTCCCATCCTGAAGCAAAGCCAGTGCATTGCAGGAAAAAAAGAAAACTGATAAAATAAATCAAAAAATGTAGGTAGTTGTTCAAAATTTAGTTTAAGTTGCATGTAAAAAAAAAATCCTAAACAATAACAACAACAAAATCCCACCAACATCACCAACAAAAAGAAACAGAGTAGAGAAGGTTAATGTGGGCAATCTTCCCTTCTGCATTTTATGAAATTTGCAGCCTGGATCCATGGCTAATACTGATTTTGAATGGGGCGTCTCATTGCATTTGTCTTTGCCAGGGGAAGCCAGCCAGCTAGCTAGTGTACCCTGTAAGAAATAAACAAACACCCCCCCTGCCCCCAAACACATATAAAAGACGGATTAAAATCATTAGGATTTACTTATCTCTGAAAGGGAATAATTCTTCACCATACTGCAGAAAACCTCACTTCAATGGTGACTAAGGCTGAGATTTTCAGAAGAAAATGGAAGGAGTCCAAGTACCCAATTTCTAGTGCATTTCAAGGTAATTTGGCCATTGAGCTCCCTTGTGCACCTTTCCCTGAGCCCTTGTTTTTAATGAAAGATTTTTAACATCTTGAAAAGAAGTAACTGGGTAATTGTGAAAGGTTACAAGTTGCTTTTAAAACAGCAATTTACACTGGGCTTATTTTTTTCTTTCCTGTGGCCGTGCAGTTAGAGCCAGCGTAATGCAGCTCTCTGGACCATAATCTGGGATGGGGAAAAACCTGGTGGAATTCCTTCTTCTACCACTAATATTTTGTATGGAGTTGCGCAGCCAGTTGGAAGTTTATAAGTATTTCTGTGTCCAACAATGTGTTTTCAAAAGTGTTTGAACACTTCATTGCTTTGGATTTCAAACAAGGACAATGCACTAGTTTTTAAACACCCCTGAAATATAAGTTTGACAGGATTTGCAAACACGATGTTGATAAGAGCAAGGATTGCTCTTCACAGCTGGAAATTTCCATCCAAATAATATCAAAGCTCTTTATACACAAGAATGATTAAAGATGAGGAACGTGCCAGTNTTCCATCCTAAAGGGAGAATGTTAGCTGGAATTTTTCTTTTAAATATATGCAGATTAAACCCTGATTTTGCAGGTTTTCAAGCTGCTCATTCATAGATGTGCTTGTATGTTCCTAGAGATCATGGGAAGGGAGGGGGAAGGAGGTAACAACTTTACAGTCTTGATCCATGACCATATTTTTTATTGGAATGATCTAGCCATTTCTCTGTATCATTACAGTGCTGATTTAGAGCTTTAAAAGGGAATACAAAATCATTTCCTGGGGAAAAAAATAAATAAATATAGTGGAATATAGCTTATCTGCCAGAGAAATAGAGGGTTGGAAAGAAAGAGGGAAAAAAAACAGTTTAGTTTTTTTTTTTAATACAAATTTTATAACAATAAAAATATAAAATAACTTAAAAAAAAAATTTTAATTGCCATGGCACTGAGTGAAAATTATTGAATTAGGCATTAATTCAGTCTGGCACCAGGTTTTTAATACCTTTCCTATTTTACTCTGTGAGGAAACACATCATTTTAATGGATATTTTAAGCCTCGGGATGTATCAAACTGCAAAAGCTTCAGTGTAAAAGTGGCAGAACCATAGTGCTTCCTTAATTTTATTCACAAGTGCCTCAGTGCAGCTAATATGGCATGTGGAAATGTCTCACAAATGACACTTCTTGTTTACAAAGAAGCAATGGAGAACTTGGCCCCATNTGGAATATAGCTTATCTGCCAGAGAAATAGAGGGTTGGAAAGAAAGAGGGAAAAAAAACAGTTTAGTTTTTTTTTTTAATACAAATTTTATAACAATAAAAATATAAAATAACTTAAAAAAAAAATTTTAATTGCCATGGCACTGAGTGAAAATTATTGAATTAGGCATTAATTCAGTCTGGCACCAGGTTTTTAATACCTTTCCTATTTTACTCTGTGAGGAAACACATCATTTTAATGGATATTTTAAGCCTCGGGATGTATCAAACTGCAAAAGCTTCAGTGTAAAAGTGGCAGAACCATAGTGCTTCCTTAATTTTATTCACAAGTGCCTCAGTGCAGCTAATATGGCATGTGGAAATGTCTCACAAATGACACTTCTTGTTTACAAAGAAGCAATGGAGAACTTGGCCCCATTTGTGCTTGGTCTGCTTTGCTTTCCTGATTGGATATTTTAAGGTTTTGGAGTGGGGCATGTGGACATTTCATAGAATCCTGTGTCTGTAGCCACTTGCCCAGGTTCTGAAATGGTTCACTTTTGTTAGCCAAGAACTCCACTTACCTGGGAAAAAGCAAGCTGTGAGTGCAGCACCATGCCCAGAAGCACAGGCATTTTCCTGCTGTATCAGAGCATAAAAAAACCCCTGGTACCTGGGAGTATCTCTAAAGCTTTTGCACAAGTTTGGTATTTTTTTGCAGAGTCCTGCCTCATAAAATCATGAACATTTCTTCATTTATCTAGATAAGCAAGTAATCCAAACCCCAAGCTTATTACTCTTAATTTTGCTGAGCAACCCTTACTGGAGTCTTTGTCAAAGGTGTTTCCAGCATAACAACAGTTAAAGCACTAACCACAAAACCAAAATACAGCTTTTAAAGCCACAGGAAACTTATCAAAACTAATCAGAGCCCATGAAACTTCAATAATCCGTGCAGGTGAGTGAACAAAATATTACTGAAATGCTACATTTCTTAGGTTTTTTTTTTGCCCTTTAGCTGTGTGGAGTCTCACACAGGAAAAGTCTCACTTGACAGCATTTGGGAAAAAAAAAATTAGAGATAGCATTAAATAGACTGTTTGTGGTAGAAGAGGGACAAGCTGAGCTAGGTTATATGGAGTAGTTATTGCTGCTGCAGAAATCCAGTCATTTTTCTTTTAACACACACAAGGGCAGGAAAAAGATAAAAAAGCTGGTGAGACAGTCTCAATTGCAACTTAAAAAGAAGGAAATTACAAGTGCAGCTTGCAGTCTTATCTGTCACTTCCAGACTTGATAAACCTCTACTCACGCCTGTGAGTTAGAGGAGCAAGAGTCTGATGGAAGAAAGTTTGTTTCCTGACTTATACAGGTTTATGTAGGCAATCTGGGCTTGTAGAGCAACCTAGGGGCTGTCAGGCCATTTGAAAATATTAAATATTTGAAATATTTCCATGTTAGACATTATTTTTTAAAATTCATATTAAATTAATTTTAATTAAGATTTCTCCCCAGTGCAAGGATGTATTTATCCAAGGTTAAGCACCTAAATGAAGCAGATATGATCTGACTCCTGAGAAATCAAGGGCACCTACCTGTCTCCACGGATCAGGAAGCTTTGCTTTGGGAAGCTGGGGTGTTTTTGATATGACTAAAGTGGAAGGTAAACAGCAGTTTGGAATCTATAGCCTGCAATGCCTGGTCTTGAATTTTGGATTTATTCTTTTGTCCCATTTTATTCCAGTCTTCAGAATCATTCAGTCACACTTGTGTGGTATTCTGCTTTGCAATTCTCTATCATCAATAAATGTCATTATTACACTGACACTTCAGTGCCAAGTCCCTGATGAAATATTTAGACAACACCATCCCCAAGACCAACCTTTTAGGAACTTTACCAGGAACTTTTTTCTTTTCAGGCAAATCTCATTTCAGTTCTTTTTCCTATTTCATTGGGCAGTTTCTTATGTATCATGCAGTTCCTCTACTTGTTCTGATTTTCTCCAGTTTAATGAACATCTCATGTGACACTGCATCAATTTCTTCTAGTGAAGAGCAGATGCAATCTGCTGCATTCTGAAAGTGGCTTAGAAACAAAGGAAACATGATCCATTATATTAAATCAGTGCAGAAATTACCTCTCAGTGAAGTTTAGTGTGAAGAGATAATCATTTTAAGATATTAATCAAAAATGAGAAGTAATATTCCAAGAATTCATCCAGAGCACAAACTGAAAGAGTCTTTATTAAAATCAGTGGATAGAAACCAAAACAATACTATCTGGAAAAAATCAGACTGAAAAAAAGAGTCTTTCTAAAAGCACAGTTATGAACTGAAGTGTTGTTAATGGTCTGATTTTAGACCCCAGTCAGTACCCTGCTCCCTTGGCAGCTGCAAATACTGTCTCTACAACAGAATATGTTTTATTTCCTTCCTCCTTGGTTCTTTCTTTCTGACAGAGTGATGAATGATATTGGTGTTGCAAGCTATGGGGTCACTAAAGTTAGAGCACAAACTCATTTTTATGACAGCACTAAGATATGACTCTACCTATTCCCTGGAAATGAAAAGAGTCTTTTTTTTTCTACACCCATCCAAAAATCATTGCTGTGCTCATAAAGGAGAGAAGGCTTTGTAATAACATCACATCTGTGTGTCATGTTTGACATCAATGAGCTCTGATGTGTTTCTTACCAGGTGTCAGTGCCTGAAATTCAGCACTGCTCCCGAGGAGAGGGATAACCCAGGGCAGAGGCAGTGAGGGCTCCACCAGCTTGGAAAGCTCTCCCCGGGTGATGACCATCTTCTGGGTGGGGTTTTCCAGCCAAGCCACACTGTGGTTCTTCTTCTGTGAGCAGAATAACACAAAAGAGTATTACCCTGACATGCAATCATCAGCAAAAGCAGAAGTGGATGAGCCCAAGAGCAATCTGTTCTTCAGAAAACACAGCTTGGAATTGAGGGGTGATGGCTGGGAATGGTGCTGGAAAAAGGGGATGAAAGCTCAGCTGTGTTGAAAGCAAAAAAAAGGACTCCAGCTTCTTATTTCAGTCTTAATTTTCACACAGCCCTCAGTTTTTGGTTCTCTGGACACTCTGCATTCATGGTGCATCACAAATTGTTCCATTTTTTCATCTTGAACCTAGGAAAAAGATGTGCACGTCTCTGTGTCCAAAGCACTTGAGTCATCTCTCTGCTTTTTGATTGCCTACTTATACATGCAAATTTCTTCTGGAATATTACTGTGGGAAGGGCTGGAGCAGCCTTGAGAAAGGTGAAGGGGTGAAAGGCATGGATTTGATGCTTACTGTCTCCAATGGTTCTCCTGAGCACACTGAAGGATGTCTGCCAAGATGCAAGTCTAAACGGCATTCCTGTGATTTTATAATTCTTTGATAGAATTAATCATAAAATTCACAAGGTTTTGGATATTCTGCAGATGATGGGATCTCTTTGATGTTGAGATGCATTTACTGCTTTTAATAATAAACCTACTGTCTTGTGGAAATTTATGTTGTGCCCCAAGAAGTTCTGTCCAAGCAGCTGATTGTCAGGGTCATGATGAAGAAGTTGTGTTGTTCCAACATAACTGTCTTTTCCATCATTTTATGTCACTGTAATGTTCAGTAAGATCTATTTGTTTTATATCATGAATGGTTTTTCATATTCAGACACCTTTTTTTTTCAGGTCTTAAAAACTGTGTTCTTACATGAATGGATGTCCAAAATCAGAATCCTCTTGAAACTAATGGAGATTTGACCCCAATAAGAACCTAGTAAATTGCATTAAATATTTTCAGGTTCTACAATGATGTTGAGAATTTGATATACCTCACCATGCCATCTGTTTATGTACATTGAGTCTTCTTAGAAATTAAGCATAGGACTGTTTCTACTGATTATTTTACCTCATTTTACATTCTGGCATGTTTGAATGCTTCTTTATAAGCTGTGGGAAATTGGATTTTCTGTTTTAAAGTATCATATGATGTACATAGAAATTTCTGCCCATCCTAGGACAGAAGGGGATGTGATCTGTGGAATAGATTGTACAGGGCATAGGGTAACTTCTAGAAGAATATGATGCATTCATTTTGGGTTGGCATTTGATTAACTGTTTTTATCTGTACTCACTACTCTATTTTCTCCATGATTTACTTTAATTTCCAGACCTTGGGGAAACCAACTGCTTAAAAAATGAAACCAATGCACTTGGTGAGTATTTTCCACTTCACACATTGCAGACCATAGTGCTACACCCCATTTTTGTCTTTGAAAGAATGATCCCACTTTCATTTTAAGGCCTGAGTTCAAATCTAGCTCAGTACTATAGAATAAGGAGAAGTTTTCCACCCGTTACCAGAAGAAACTTAAAGACTATCACATTTTTAACCCACAGTTGTTGTCCTTGTCAAGAGGCAGAAAGCAGTTGGAGTCTCAAGGCTGGATCCGTGCTGCAAACACTGCTGCTCATTCCAGCCCTGCCTTTGTCAGCAGGTGAAAAGGGACCTCCAAGGGAGCTGCTCTTCTGGCTCACACCCACAGGACTCCCTTCACACTCAGACCTGCTGCTGGGTGCCAGGCCAAGGCAGGTGTCCCTCAAGAGATGCCAAAGGGAGCCAGTTTCTCTCTTTCCAGACTCATCTGATCCAGGTTGTTATCAGGCCAATTCCTGCTGCTTTCCGATTTCTCTCTAAGCAAAGGATTTCCACAGAATGAACTTACAAGAGGTTTCTAAATATCAAAACTAAATGTCATCTGCTTACCTTCTAGGAAATGAGGAGTGTGAGCACATTGGAATCGTTCAGGCTGGATTAATTGCCCTTGAAAGAGTGAAGTGTCAGTGAGCAGCAAACACTTGCTCCTGTGAAAGCTGCCTTGTGAAAATAGTCTGTAGCTCCTTGGACAGAAATAAACAGATGAATGCCCCGTGCAGCTGATGTTTTGTACTTTCTGGGCATTGACATAACAAGCTCATGAAGTTGGGGCTGGGCCAGTTCTGATTCCAGGAACACAGCAAGAGATTGATTAAAGTGAGCTGTACACCATCTGTGGGCAGGTTATGCTTGGTACAGTGCATGTGTCTGCAAGAGCAGCACTAAATACTCCCCTAGAGACAACAGGGTTTTTTTGTGGATGGAGAAAAGAAATGGAAGCCAACCAAGGAGATGGTTTCTGCCTACTAGTAAGAATTCAAGAGTGGCTCCCAGTCACCTGGGAGAAAAGATCCCCTGCAGAGGAAAGCTGGTGTTGGAAGATGCTCCTTAAGAAGTGAATTTCTGATTCCAACTCAAATCCATTCCATTAAATTTGTCTAGGCATTTTGGCAGAAATTCAGAGTCTGCATTAGTAAGATGGTATCCAAAGAAATAAATATATATGTATATATTTAGGAAAGACTGGCTCTCAGCTGCATTGCTCTTGCTAATGAGATTGAGAGGCCAAATTAGAGGCAGGGCACAAACAGGCACAGGCTGCTTGGCTTCAGAGGACGCTACACCCTTGTGCCAGGGGTACATTTGGTCACGAGAGGGTGAGGCAGATCAAAGTGGCCTCTTCTTTTCCACACCTCCAGCTAACACTGAGCAGCTGTTATTCCCACCACAAGAATTGCTTGATTCCATCCACGTGTCATTTCTGATCCATCCCCAGCAGAGGCCTTGTGCCAGCTCCTGCTGTGGGTGGCTTGGCAGGGAGCTCCATTAATATCTGAATTACCAGCACATATAATCACCTATGGCAGCCGTTAAACACGAGGCAAAGGACAAAACAGGCAATATATTTTGTGATTAATCCCCTATTTCATGGTTTGGTATCTCAAGCATCTAGTTGGACCCAGAAAAGCTTTGCTGGTGCCCGTGAGCATTTTAGCAGTGAACTCAGAAAAGTTGGAAACACTTTCTGTGTTTAAGGGAAAACAAGAAGTAGACAGAGAGTTTGCAGAGAATAAAGCATATAATTTAGGCAGGTAAAGTAATAATTTGATTTCTGATCCATTTCCACTGGAGTAATTTAGATACAGTTGGGGTTTTTTGCCACTTTTGCTTGGTTTTTGATATAAAGCTTTTCCAATTGGGTTATACTCCTGGTATTCAAAATATAAGGCATATTTCTAATAACTATGTAAGTTCTTCAGTTTCCCAGGCATGTGCAATAACTGTTGAATCTATTCTGAAGAAGTATCTTCTTTTTAAAGAGCTGACATGGACTGCTAATATCATCTTCTGACACTGCCTTTTAGAAACTAATTGTTTATAAACATCTAAGTCTAATCATCCCACTTTCCCTAGGACCATCTTTTCTTACCCAGGCCTCTGACAGAAGAACATTTTTCTAACTGTATAACACCAGAGGCAATCTTTGGATGCATCTTTGGAATAGTCTTGTCTAAGAATAATCACCACAAATAGTTTAAAGTTTTACTTCTTTTTTTTTTGGCCCATTTGATGTGAATTTTGATGGCCAGAATAGTTCTGCAAATGTGAGCTCTCCAGTTCCTATTTAGGTTTGCACTCTTCCATTGGTTTTGCTCATGGATGACTGTTCAGATTAATTTTTCAGGCTAATAATAATAATAATAAATTGGACAAGGCTAACACTAGTCTCTTTTCTCTGGATTTTGTGGTTGAGCTTCTTTTGCACGTACACAGTATGCCAGTCTGAGGATGACATGCCTTTTTGATGGTTTAATACCGCAAAAGTTTCCTGGGAACCCTAAGCCAGAAAGAGGTAGAAAAGATTTTTTACAAGTTCTCTTCCTTTCATCTTCTTAGGTTCATTCAGAGAGATTTTGGGCTACTGTTTTAGTAATTTTCAAGATGCATTTTTAAGCATTACATTTTCCTTTGCACATCTTCATAGACTTCTTAGAACCCCAAAATGATTAGGACCCAAAAATGTCCATATTTTGGACTCCCTGTGAAACAGTGTCTGTCCAACACAAGCCAAGAAGCCAGATGGCTGCTTTATTTGATCTTCCACAGAGTCTTTCCAGATGGACTTAGCTGTGTAGATGAAAGAGCCACCCATGGTTTCCAGGGTGGAAAAATGTCAGTTCTTAGCTTGGTTCAGTGTTCTCTTCAACCTAAGGGAGTAGAAAACTCCTGTCCATGGAGATGGCCCTCAGAACAATCCCTTTACATAAGGTTTAAGTAACTTTCCCATCCTCATACACAAGTGTGAATAACCTTGAAGTCTCTCTCCAAAGAATTGTGTGGTAATGTGTAACTCCTTGGTTTTAGAAGGGCTTCCAGCCCTGAGGGGTTCTGTTTTTTTTTTTTTTGAACAGGCAAAGGGATGTGCTTCACATCTCCAGTAAAACATTGGTTTGTGTTCCAGTACTTGGTGTGCTTCTGGTATTGTGAGAAAAAGACATCAAATGGTTTCTAAACACTGGGAAAACAGATGATTCCCACACCAGTTTTGGGTAGAGCTGAACTCTTCTGTGTGAAGTTTATCGAATGGAGACCCAGGCACACATCTGGCAAGAAAAACTGAAGCTCAGTTGCTAAGATCTGTGGAAATTAATTGCAAGTGGAAACAGAAATGTGTGAAGGAATGGCATCTTCTTAGGACTAAAAGAGTTTCTGAGACTAGAATTTTACTTGCAAGAGATCTTGGAAAAGCAGTTGCATAAACACAATTGCTTAGTAGTATCTCATTTCATTATCAGGATACACTTGTCACTGAGATTATATGCTGCAGTAAGTGCAATAATAAATAATATAAGAAAAGGATTTGCTGAAGAAATTCCAAAGGCTGAATCATCTTTTTTTTTTGGTTAAAATAATTACATTGGGAAGAGTTTCAAAATGAGGAGAGAAGCCATTCACTTAACCATGTAGAAAGGATTAAGAAGTGGTGGTGGGACACTGANCAAACAGGCACAGGCTGCTTGGCTTCAGAGGACGCTACACCCTTGTGCCAGGGGTACATTTGGTCACGAGAGGGTGAGGCAGATCAAAGTGGCCTCTTCTTTTCCACACCTCCAGCTAACACTGAGCAGCTGTTATTCCCACCACAAGAATTGCTTGATTCCATCCACGTGTCATTTCTGATCCATCCCCAGCAGAGGCCTTGTGCCAGCTCCTGCTGTGGGTGGCTTGGCAGGGAGCTCCATTAATATCTGAATTACCAGCACATATAATCACCTATGGCAGCCGTTAAACACGAGGCAAAGGACAAAACAGGCAATATATTTTGTGATTAATCCCCTATTTCATGGTTTGGTATCTCAAGCATCTAGTTGGACCCAGAAAAGCTTTGCTGGTGCCCGTGAGCATTTTAGCAGTGAACTCAGAAAAGTTGGAAACACTTTCTGTGTTTAAGGGAAAACAAGAAGTAGACAGAGAGTTTGCAGAGAATAAAGCATATAATTTAGGCAGGTAAAGTAATAATTTGATTTCTGATCCATTTCCACTGGAGTAATTTAGATACAGTTGGGGTTTTTTGCCACTTTTGCTTGGTTTTTGATATAAAGCTTTTCCAATTGGGTTATACTCCTGGTATTCAAAATATAAGGCATATTTCTAATAACTATGTAAGTTCTTCAGTTTCCCAGGCATGTGCAATAACTGTTGAATCTATTCTGAAGAAGTATCTTCTTTTTAAAGAGCTGACATGGACTGCTAATATCATCTTCTGACACTGCCTTTTAGAAACTAATTGTTTATAAACATCTAAGTCTAATCATCCCACTTTCCCTAGGACCATCTTTTCTTACCCAGGCCTCTGACAGAAGAACATTTTTCTAACTGTATAACACCAGAGGCAATCTTTGGATGCATCTTTGGAATAGTCTTGTCTAAGAATAATCACCACAAATAGTTTAAAGTTTTACTTCTTTTTTTTTTGGCCCATTTGATGTGAATTTTGATGGCCAGAATAGTTCTGCAAATGTGAGCTCTCCAGTTCCTATTTAGGTTTGCACTCTTCCATTGGTTTTGCTCATGGATGACTGTTCAGATTAATTTTTCAGGCTAATAATAATAATAATAAATTGGACAAGGCTAACACTAGTCTCTTTTCTCTGGATTTTGTGGTTGAGCTTCTTTTGCACGTACACAGTATGCCAGTCTGAGGATGACATGCCTTTTTGATGGTTTAATACCGCAAAAGTTTCCTGGGAACCCTAAGCCAGAAAGAGGTAGAAAAGATTTTTTACAAGTTCTCTTCCTTTCATCTTCTTAGGTTCATTCAGAGAGATTTTGGGCTACTGTTTTAGTAATTTTCAAGATGCATTTTTAAGCATTACATTTTCCTTTGCACATCTTCATAGACTTCTTAGAACCCCAAAATGATTAGGACCCAAAAATGTCCATATTTTGGACTCCCTGTGAAACAGTGTCTGTCCAACACAAGCCAAGAAGCCAGATGGCTGCTTTATTTGATCTTCCACAGAGTCTTTCCAGATGGACTTAGCTGTGTAGATGAAAGAGCCACCCATGGTTTCCAGGGTGGAAAAATGTCAGTTCTTAGCTTGGTTCAGTGTTCTCTTCAACCTAAGGGAGTAGAAAACTCCTGTCCATGGAGATGGCCCTCAGAACAATCCCTTTACATAAGGTTTAAGTAACTTTCCCATCCTCATACACAAGTGTGAATAACCTTGAAGTCTCTCTCCAAAGAATTGTGTGGTAATGTGTAACTCCTTGGTTTTAGAAGGGCTTCCAGCCCTGAGGGGTTCTGTTTTTTTTTTTTTGACAGGCAAAGGGATGTGCTTCACATCTCCAGTAAAACATTGGTTTGTGTTCCAGTACTTGGTGTGCTTCTGGTATTGTGAGAAAAAGACATCAAATGGTTTCTAAACACTGGGAAAACAGATGATTCCCACACCAGTTTTGGGTAGAGCTGAACTCTTCTGTGTGAAGTTTATCGAATGGAGACCCAGGCACACATCTGGCAAGAAAAACTGAAGCTCAGTTGCTAAGATCTGTGGAAATTAATTGCAAGTGGAAACAGAAATGTGTGAAGGAATGGCATCTTCTTAGGACTAAAAGAGTTTCTGAGACTAGAATTTTACTTGCAAGAGATCTTGGAAAAGCAGTTGCATAAACACAATTGCTTAGTAGTATCTCATTTCATTATCAGGATACACTTGTCACTGAGATTATATGCTGCAGTAAGTGCAATAATAAATAATATAAGAAAAGGATTTGCTGAAGAAATTCCAAAGGCTGAATCATCTTTTTTTTTTGGTTAAAATAATTACATTGGGAAGAGTTTCAAAATGAGGAGAGAAGCCATTCACTTAACCATGTAGAAAGGATTAAGAAGTGGTGGTGGGACACTGAAACAGTCTTTGGCCCATCCTCAGCACAGCTAAGACTATGTGAGCAGGCACAAAATTCTTAGCTCAGCAGGAGCTGCATTAAATCTTGACGTTGTTCCTTTTAATTCCTCCATTAAGTAACATCTACTGGGGGACATTTTTCAAGTCAAGACAGTTCATAGATTTTTCTTCCTTTATTTTTACATGATCAGCTGCTGTTAAAATGAAGAAACTACAAGGTAGATCTTAACCAAATGGGGAAAAGGGTAAGCTGCCTGTAGGCTGGCTGTGTGAGAGGACATGGAGGGGGGCACCAGAGCTGACACGAGACTTCCCTGGCCCTGGAGTAGCTCATGACATTTCAAGCCATGGGATTGTGCATGGAATTTGTACTGAAAACCCAGCAGAGACCTGGATGAGCTCATTTTCCTCCTGCACAGAAGCCATTCACTTTTTACTGATGGAAATCAAAGTGCTCATTGGTAGACCCAAAAGAGTCAGGAACATTTTTCTTTCCAATTTCCCCTTTCATTTGAGGAAATATTAATAACCATATACTGTGCAAAAGGCTAATTATACCATTGCAGTACCTGCAGATTACCAGGAAAAGAATAGACTTGAGGCAAACATTAAAGATCCCAGACTGAAGTGGGAAATCCTCCAGTGTCCTATGAATTTATGTCGTAGAATTTATCAGGCTTGAATCTGGAAAGAACTTCATGCAGCTAAAATATTGTTTGAGGGGATGGATTCCTGTGTGAACACAGAGAAATCAAAGATTAATCGGGCATTTGTGCTGGATCATGTTCCATCTTCAGTTAGCTGCTCATTTTACTTCTGAATTCCTGCTCCTGCACTAAATCCACTCCATGGAACAAATCCTATTTCCAATTCCTAAAAATCCAAGTCCAGAATATTGGAGAAGCCTTGGCTCAGAGAAGTGCAAAATGCAACTAAGGAATTGGAAAGGAGGCTTGGTGGAGATCTCCCATTCTTGGATTAATTTAGTTGAATGACTGAATTTCAACTATGGAGTTTTTATTATGTACTTCATTCCATAAGAACATTTATTGCTGCTCTGTTTTTGGTTTTTTTTCAATGGTGGCTGATACCATATTTACACTTCATAATTGTTACAAAGCCTGGTTGGAAAAATAAGATTTTTCTAGAAGTATTTGAAATAAATTTCCAAAACAGAAATATTTCAAATAGACAAGCAAGTCATGGACAACACTGAAGCCTAATGAAATGAGATCCTAAGGTATATTTCCCAGTAAATGATATAATATTTCTATTGGCTTTAAAACAGGTTAATTTAGTGATCTCCTTACATTTGAATAATTATGAGATCATCAATTTAATAACTTCTATTACTGTAAATGGAAATACAACAAATCTTACCCACGTGAAGGAACATCATTCTGCTGAAAACACAAACTAGGTATTGGTTGAACAGAAGAATACAAGACTGCAAAAAAAAAAAAGTAAAAATAAACAATTAATATCCCTTTATGCTTCCTTTGCTGCAGAACAGCTGTGTTCAGAATAGTCAAATTATAGATTATTCTTCCCATGAAAAATTCATGCTTTGACTTTTCCTTTAAACATTAGGTGTTATTGATTTCTAAATGTCATGAAAAGGACATGTAATTATTTAGCACAGGTGAAAAACAAGTTGAGATCTTTCAATAAATAGTAGAGACAGCAAACTCAGGATAAGAAATGACAGTTTGCAGGCCTGATTTCATACATTATGGAAAAGCAAAAAGAAAATAAGAAGAATGCAACTGTTACAAATCAGAGCAAGGAAGATAATGCAAAATATTTTCTGCAGTGATCTGATTGACTTTTTCTGCACATTCCTGTCAGTCACATTGTTTGCTTGGTGTTTCTTTTTCTTAAACTCAGTAGAAATGATGATTTTATTTTTTTTTTCTGGCCAAAATTTTTGCAAACAGAGAACACAAGGTCAGATCTATGAAAACAACCTGAAATCTAAATTTCTGTTTGTGTGAGTATTTAAAGTAGAGCTGCTTGGATGTTTATCCAATCAGGCAATAAGAACAATATTCCTTGCTGACCAAGGCATCCAACACATGAATACTCCCCAGAAACAATTCTTATTCAGTCCATAAAACTAACAACTTTTTTTTTTTTTTCAGAAGCTATTTTAATTCTGAGTATTGAATACATTTGAAAGAACTGCAATCTGCTCACAGATATGCCCTAAGAAAAGGACTCAGATAAATTATTCATAACAAGCCATTCACTCATCTATGTTCTAAACAATATCCATCAATACCCAGTGTTCCTGGAGGGGTTTATATAACGGCAAAATGTGCAAATATAGATACGAGAGTGGACTGCTCTACATTATGCTTGAGGAAAGTAAAGAGCTTGTTACTTTAACTTGCAACCTGCAGTTGAAAAAACATTCCATAAAGAAGCTTTTGCACTAAAATGCCCAGATTTTATTTGCATGATATTATTCCACAGCTCAGTTGTGTATGGAGCAGTTTGGCAGCTGTGCCCCTGATTTGATAGCTACGTGTCATGACCCTTGCTATAGTTCAAACATACCAACCAAAAACTCAGAATAAAATGGTGTTTTCCCCAAAGCAGAGCACTGAAGCTGTTCTCATCTTCTGAAGATGCTGTAATAATCTCATATCCATTTGCAATTATACTATCTAGCTGAAAAAAAAAAAGTTGCATTTCATGGACTGCACTGCATGGGAAAGACCTGAAAACTTGTTTTCTTTTTTTTTTGCTAAACACATCTAAAACCAATAGTTTTAGGCTATTAGTGTGAGCATCATCAGATCATATTATCAGGATTTTCTGCAGGGCAGTTTGTCTGTCCTGTCTGTGATCATAGTGCTATCAATTATCCAATATATCACATTGTGTCTCTAACCTAAGGAATTATTTTTTCTTTTCTTTTTTTTTTTTTTTAAATTATTTTTTTCTCTTGACATCTTCACCAGTGACTTTTTTTTACCCTGTAGAAAATATTCCTGTCCTGTCAGTTTGTGAACATCACCTTTTAGAAGGAAGAGCTGAAGTTTTTCTTGTAAATCTTCAATAACGTGGCTACTGTTAGCAATAACTCTGGTATTTTAAAAAGAAAAAAGTTATTTGCAGTAGTTTTCTTTCTAAATGCTAGAAATGGCAGCAGCTCATAAATCATTAATGATGAGCTTCTAATTACGTGTCAGCATCACAGTGGGATCCAACCTAATACCAAGAAATTTACATATTCATGAATACACCCATGGTTGTGTATGGAAGAATGCATAATGGAACAGCAATCCAAAAATACTCTTCATTTTCTCCACGCTGTTCTTGGGGTGAATTGCCTCTTTTCCCAACATCCTTCTTCCAGGTGAGAGAAACTCTCATTTCAAACAGTTTTCTTTGGAGTTAAATCTTGGATGTCTTCAGCTTGTCCACCAGAGTGTGGGGAGTTTGCAGGGTTGCTGGGAATGAATAACTCATATCATTCATGTCCACTCCATTCTCACTTGCTGACATGAATTTGGAGGTTAAAATATAGCTGGCTGGCATATGTTTAGTCTAGAACTAATGGGCTTTTATCTACATTTTCTGTGATGTAACTTGGCATCAATGTTCTAAAAAAAAAGCTGCTTTTTTTTTTTTTTTGGTGGGTATTTCCAGTTGTCTGGAACTGGGAAAGTTTATTTTGGATAGTGTAGGTACCTCAGTAGCTCAGCTACAAGGGATGACTTGTAAATGCAAGGGGAAAGGAGGGGAGAAGATGGGTTTTATTTGTTATGTTTTTATAGACCCTTGCTTTACAGGCCCCAAAAACTCTTTGCTGCTCCATTATCACTATTATTGTGACATTCAGGTCGTGAGATTTCAGGTCAACTAACCCTCCACTTCTGTTCTTCACCAGAACCAAGCAGGGAAAACCAATGGGTAAGAAATAATTGAATTTTTTTTTTTACCCATGGAACTTAACTGTTCCCATTTTATCCAAATAATTTAATTTTTCTACTGGCAAGACTCCTCAATGCATTTTCCAGGGAAAAAAAAGAAGAGCAATGTAATTATCACTATGCAGTGGCATTATATAGAAACATTATCCTCATGGAAATTAATATCTTTTAAAAGATCTTTTAAGTTCTCCTGTAATGTTATTCATTCCCAGCATTTGAGAGAGGACAACTGATGTGATTTTGTGCTCTCCAGTTACAGAAGCAAAGAACTTCCTAGTGGAGCTAATGGATAACTTTAATATTTAGAAACCGTATTTTTGCAAACAACACAAATACACGAGTTCCTGAAGATTTCAGCTAAAAAGATTCAGTTCTTTATCCTTCCAACATATCCAGATGCAGATATTTTAATCCTTCTTCCTGCTCTGTACACCACTGGTCTCCTTACACACCAGGGAAACTTTTAATGTACAGAAATCTCCAGCAATGGGCTGTAGCAGCTCAATCCTGCAAGGTCATTTAAAGTGTTTCCTCACCTGATTTTCTATTTCCCCAAGGGAAATTACTTCTCAGGATAACCTTTTTTTTTTCTTGGTTCAAGAAGGTTACGCAACTTGTCATAGGTGAAATTGGGATTTATTTTATTTTTTTGACATAACCAGAAGTGCTGAAAGGTGACTGCAGGGGTTTCAAACCCAGTAGATGTGGCACTGGAGGCCGTGGGCTGGTGGAGAGAGAGATGCTGGGATGAACTTGATGATCCTAGAGGCCCTTTCCAAGCATCATGATTCTGTGATTCCAAGACAGCCTGGGCTTGTGCACACATTGTTTTCCAGCGGGAATGAATCTTTCACAGAATTCTTGCCCCCCACAGAAGCTGGTGGCAAAGATCCCATGGCACAGTGGGATCAAGGTTCTGCTGAGGATATCCATCCGAGACCTCTTTCTGGGTGCTATAAATACCCAAATACCTTCAGCAACATACAGAGTGGACATTTTCCACACCACACTATTTACCTTTATTGCAATATTTGTACTATTTCCAACACTTCGTGTAGGAAATTCCACAAACACTCCATAAATTTCAGCCACGGTTCTGGTAACTGTGCAGTTGTTATTGGCTACCAGTGCAAGATGAAACACAGGACAACCTTATAGTGCTGGCCTGAAAAAGAAGTCTTTTTCTTTCTATTTCTAACAGAGTTAGGAAAACTGGGAGAAATCTGATCCAGAAAGAATCATATTTATAAGGAAAAAAATGGGATGCAGTTTATACCCCTTTTTTTTCCACTCACTTCACTTCCACTGTGAAACTGACACTATGGGGGGTGAAATATCAGACAGCAAGTGTACAAAGCATCTCTGTTACAGAAAATTCAAGTGTTACTGGCCTGTTTGGGGGTTGATTTTATCTCTAGATGTTGTCATGATTACTGTGATGATTGGAGAGATTGTCTTCAGTGCAGACCCAGACTCAGATGAACAGTCCCAAGCACATTTCATTTATTAGAAAAAAAAAATAAATCCTTAGAGCACTTTTTCTAAGGCACCATAATTTCTCAGCACTTGACTTAGGGGCAACATAAAGTTGCTGATTGCTCTTCAGTTTATTTATTTTTTGACCCTTTTCATCATGACTTAGGGGTTTAGGATTAGAGGGGATGGATCCAAACTAGAGCTGGGTGGATTCAGCCATGAGGAAGAATTTCTTACTTTGATTTTTGGTTTGTTTTTTTTGTGATAGGTACTGAACACCTAGCACAGCCAGAAAATGGTAGTGGATGTGGGAATCCACACAGGAGACCAGGCTGTTGTTTTGTTGGATGGTTGAAGACACAGAGATTACATTTCTATTTATCAGATTTTCTATTTATTAAATTATTTCTATTTATTTAAATTATTTATCAAATATT
>VYZU01036940.1:13785-25155 GCA_013401355.1 Ceyx cyanopectus
TCTTGACCTACTGGCCACACTTCTCTTTATGCATCCCAGGATGCCATTGGCCTTCTTGGCCACGAGGGCACATTGTTGGCTCATGGTCATCCCCCTGTCCACCAGGACCCCCAGGTCTCTTTCTCCAGAGCTGCTCTCTAGTACATCAGCCCCCAGCCTGTACTAGATAAATTGGTATGTATTTATACATATTTATAATACATCATGCACATATAAAGACTGTAGGCTGACATGGCTGTACAACAAAGGGTCTCAAAAGAGACTATTCTGCAGCGGAAAGCGTGCCCTGAGTCATTGTATGACCACTCACCATTTTCACAATGGAAGACGCAAATGAACTCTCTCCTCCTGTGAAGCATTGATTTCTGGGTTGTCATCTAAGGTCCCCCACACCAGTGCAAAGATAACTACTGACTTCAGCAGGATCTGAAAACAGCCTAAGCCTCTCTTTTAAAACCAGCACCTGAACCAAGTTTGGGCTGCTTCTGTTTTGAAGTAACAGTCATCTGGGACTCCTAGATGTCTATCTGGGAACTTGCTTTATCTTATTTCAGAAGTCTGCTTTCAGGGTTAGGAAACAAGTTTGGGAGCACTTCCATCAGCACCTTCTCTTGTAAACAGTGGTCCTTATAAGTGGTCCAAGACTGAGTGATTCTGCATGTGCCTGGGCCAAGGTCTCACTACTCACATGGCCAACCTCCAGGATGCTGCTGGAAGTTGTGGCATAGTGTCTGCTGTCTGTCAGAAAACACTGTGCAGGGCAGTATGGCTCTCACAGAGGCAAAGTGAGGCAGTTCAACTTTCACTTGCCCCAGTTCCAGGCAACAGAAATCCAGCCTGTTCAGGTGAACCATTCCTGATTTTATATGAGCAAGGATCTTCTGAAGAAAGTCTTGTGGAAGAATGAAATTTTCCATTTGTGGAAGAAGGGACTTGTCACTTGGGAGAACTCCAGGGACATTCTGAGGGTTTCTAGGAAGGCAAGAAGAAAGGCCAAAGCCCTCTTAAAACTTAAACTGGAAAAGGAAGTAAAAGAGAACAAGAAGAGATTCTTCAAATATATCAATAGTAAAAGGAAGAATAGGGAGAATATAGGCCCACTGCTGAATGAGGTGGGAGCCCTGATAATAGAGGATGCAGAGAAGGTAGAGCTGCTGAATATCTTGTTTCAAACTTTACTTGTAATATCAGCCCTTGTGTACTCCAGAACCCGGATATAAGAGAGGAAGCCAAGAAGAGAGAAGACTCTTCACTAGTCAATGAAGAGTGTGTCAGAGAACAGTAATGCAAATTGAATATACGCAAGTTCATGGACCCCGATGGGCTGCACCCAAGAGTGTTGAGAGAGCTGATTGATGTTGACACCCTACCACCCTCCATCATTTCTGAAAGATCATGGCAAACAGGAGAGGTGTCTGATGACTGGAGGAAAGCCAATGACACTCCAGTCCTCAAAAAGGGAACGAAGATCCAGTAAATTACAGAGCAGTCACCTCCATCCCTGGAAAAATAATGGACCATCTCATTTTGGAGGTCACCTTTAAGCACATTGAAGAGAAGAAGTAATCAGGAGTAACCAGCATGGATTTACCAAGGAGAAANGCTGAATATCTTGTTTCAAACTTTACTTGTAATATCAGCCCTTGTGTACTCCAGAACCCGGATATAAGAGAGGAAGCCAAGAAGAGAGAAGACTCTTCACTAGTCAATGAAGAGTGTGTCAGAGAACAGTAATGCAAATTGAATATACGCAAGTTCATGGACCCCGATGGGCTGCACCCAAGAGTGTTGAGAGAGCTGATTGATGTTGACACCCTACCACCCTCCATCATTTCTGAAAGATCATGGCAAACAGGAGAGGTGTCTGATGACTGGAGGAAAGCCAATGACACTCCAGTCCTCAAAAAGGGAACGAAGATCCAGTAAATTACAGAGCAGTCACCTCCATCCCTGGAAAAATAATGGACCATCTCATTTTGGAGGTCACCTTTAAGCACATTGAAGAGAAGAAGTAATCAGGAGTAACCAGCATGGATTTACCAAGGAGAAATAATGCTTGACTAATCTGATAGCATTCTATGATGGTGTGACTGAATGGGTAGATGCAGGGAGACTAGTGGATGGTGTTTGCCTTGACCTTACCAAGGATTTGGACACTGTATCCCATAACATCCTCATGAGCAAGCTCAGGAATTGTGGGATAGAAGAATGGACAGTGAGATGGATTAAGAACTAGCTACACAATAGAACCCAAAGAATGGTGACCAATGGTGCTGAGTCTATCTGGAGACCTGTAACTAATGGATTCCCTCAGGGATCAATGCTGGGTCCAGGTCTGTTTAACATCTTTATCAATGACCTTGATGACAGGATAGAGTGTCTTCTCATCAAGTTTGCTGATGACACAAAACTGGGAGGATTGGCTGATTCACCTGAAGGTTTCAGCAAGATCTGGACTGACTGGAGAGCTGGGCAAAGAGGAACTTAATGAAGTTCAGCAAGAGACAATACAGAGTCCTACACCTAGGAAGGAATAATACAATGCTCCAGTACAGGTTAGGAGGTGATCTGTTAGAAAGTAGCTCTGTGGAAAAAAACCTTGGAGTCCAGATAGAAAACAACCTCTCCATGGGACAACAATGTGCCCTTGTGGCCAGGAAGGCCAATGGTCTCCTGGGATGCATTAAGAAGAGTGTGTCTAGCAGATAGAGTGAGGTTCTCCTCCCCCTCTACTCGGCCCTAATGAGACCTCATTTAGAGTATTGTGTCCAGTTCTGGGCCCCCCAGTTCAAGAGGAACAGAGATCTACTTGATAGAATCCAATGGAGGGCTACAAGGATGATTAAGGGATTAGAACCTGCCTTACAAGGAAAGACCTGGGGCTCTTTAGTCTGGAGAAAAGACTGAGAGGGGATCTAATTAATGTCTATAAATCCATGAGGGCTGGGTGTCAAGAAGACAGGGACAGCCTCTTTTCATTTGTGCCCCATGACAGGATGAGGGGTAATAGACTCAAACTGAAGCACAGGGAGTTCCACCTCAACATGAGGAAGAACTTTGTTCCTGTGAGGGTTACAGACTCCCCAGAGAGGTACAGTCTCCATATCTGGAGGCTTTCCAGACCTGTCTGGATACGTTCCTGTGTGATTTGCCCTAGTTTTGGTCCTGCTTTGGCAGAGGGGTTGGACTAGATGGTCTTCAGAGGTCTCTTCCAACCCCTACTATTCTGTGAATCTCTGATCCTGTGCGATTACCATAGTTGAATTAGAATGGTTTGGGTTGGAAGGTACTTTAAAGCTCCCTGACATGGACAGGGATGAAGAGAATCAGGATAGAAAGCCACACAGGATTTTGTCTCAGCAAATAAAAGTTGAGTGTGCTAGCAATATGGACATGTTTACAATTCCTTTCTGATAATCACAGTGATGTATTTGTATCACTTTCACACATATCCTTCCTCCTCAGACTGATTCTAGCTGATCCATATATGTATGCAGAAGGCTCCACTCTCACCAAATAGAAACAGAAAGGAAGATTTGCTGTGAGAATATTTTTTTTTCTGTGAATATTAATCATTTCAGCTTTGATAGCAAAGTGATATAAGTGAAAAAGCCAAGAATTGCTCCAGGGCTCCACACTGATGACTACTGTAGCAAAGACATTTGCTGGAGATAACACTGCTTAAGCTCAGAATCATTATACAGTATACAGTTAACTCCAATCAACCTGCTTGCTCCCCAAGATTTAAACAGACTTAATGTGACATCCCAGCTGAAGCTGGAACTCGGCAACTCAGAAAATAAAAGTGACAAATTAAAGCAAGTTCCATATGCGTTTTAATCTTAAATGGCAAAAAGAAAACCATTATGCCAGATGATAGGAGAGCAATATGGTCCCAATACAGTGTTCATGTCCTTAACAGCTTTAAATAATGTTCATTATGCTTTGCAGGAAGAAAAGTATAGGGATTGCTTAAAAATTTCCATGGTTAAGTTTTAAGGTCACCATATTTTAGTCTGGAAAGTCAGAACTGCAGTTCGATCAACTAATATGCATCACTTGAATATGCTGATCATGTTGTCTTCTTACTATTAGATTTCCATAACATGACAAAAATATTAACATTTCAACGTGAATTAAAAGAAAAAATCAGTTAAAGATCATATAAAAGAATGCCTGCCTTTTCTCTGGGAAATGTATAGCCACTATCCCAAGGGAAAACATGTTGCTCCAACAAAATTTTTCATTTAATCTTATTTATGCTATAATATTTTAAGGCTCCATGAAGGTCACAATTCTTAAAGGCAGCCTTTGCAAAAGAATAGTTTTAAGGATAAGTAGACAAAGGAAATACGATCATTGTCTTCTCAACAGATAGAGACCAAATCACACAGAGGCTGTGAGTGAGATACCCAAGGGCATCCCAAATACCAGTGGGAGAACTGGAACCAATTGCAAGTTATTAGTCTTCTTCCACTGCCCGGAATGCACATGTACATTTCAGGTGGGTAGATGGCCACTGCTTTAACAGGGAAAGATGAACAGTCTTGGAAGTGACAACAACAGAACGTGCTTTAGCCATCAATATGTCATTTCTTTGCATTGTGTGAGAAGGCACTAAAGGATAACTGAAGACGGATGGTCAAAATGTGCACCGGCAATGATTCACAGAATGTTAGGGGTTGGAACGGACCTAGAAGATCATCTAGTCCAACCTCCCTGCCAGAGCAGGATCACCTAGATGAAATCACCCAGGAGCAGACTCAGGCGGGTCTTAAGTGTCTCCAGAGATGGAGACTCCACAACCTCCCTGGGCAGCCCGTTCCAGAGCTCTGTCACCCTCACTGTGATGGCACCTGCTTAGAAGGATTGTCTGCTAATACAATAGAAACTATATTACTGATTTTTTATTATTATTTTTTTTAAGAAGCACCTTTGCTATAATTGATGCTAAACATCCACTGTAACAAACAACTCTCAGGTAGCATTAAAAAGGGTGGTTTTTCTAATTAAAACCAATAATTCCTATTTTCTCCTACCCATTCTTTTTCCCCACCATCATCAGTCTGACAGGTTTCTCTCTCTCTCCTTTTACCTCACCACATTTCCCTGTCTTTCCAATATACTGCAACAGAAGCAGCAGCAGGGTTTTCCCATTCACCAGTTAAGAGGTCTGAGCTCTGCACCTCTGGGAACTGATGCGTATTTACAGTATCATCAGAAAAAGTCAGCCACCATGCTGGTTTGGACAGTTTGTGCTTTGACAGCTCCAGAGTAATCAAACAGCACTGCTTAAACGTTTGAAACATGAGAAACTTCCAAATTTCACCTAATCTGTAATTTTTAGGGTTTTTTTAAAAAGGGGAGAAGAAATAATCCTACATCTGAAATATATGTTGGGAATTTCTAATTATCAGAAGATGTTTACAGGAATAAAAGTAAAAATAAATAAATTACATGGAATAAATTGCAATAAAATCTAAGATATAGCACAAAAGAAAAATCACACAAAGGTATGAGACTGATAAGAGGAATCATAAAAAGAGAGAGCAGTATCTTCTTACACATAGATGAAACCTTTCTATTTGAAACAAAAAATACAGCCTACAGGTAAAACCCCACTAGCTTCTGCTAGGATTAAATTAATTTTGACCTAGTTTTATATTTTGCATTATAATACATAATATAAAATTAAAAAGTCAAACCATAAAATTTTTATCCTGCCTTTTGAAGCAACAGTGCGTTTCATTCTGACAACACAAGGACATTTTGATACTTGTCAGAAGTTTTTATGTTCTTCTTCCACCACCTCAAAAACGAAGATGAACATTTCAAGTCTTCAAGACAGATGAAAAATGTTAATGGTGTTCTGGTAAGTTCTCCAAAAGCAGCACACAGGCAGCTGCTGAAGGCAGGAGAAATATGGACACAGCCAGGATATTAAGTCTGGATTTCTAAGCTGTGCTATGGATCACTGCAACCTGGACCTTAAAAGATATACCACATTGACTTTGTTTATATGAACTTCATGTAATCAGAGGGCTTTGTATGAAAAATCCATCACGGTTACAGGTGAAGAAGGTTGTGCCCCAGCTAAAGCCTGAAGGCTTTTCGGAACAGGAGACTCCCCAAAGAACTACCACTGTGAGGAAAATCCATACTCGATGTGTATATGGAACAGAAATGTGCCAACCCTAAGCAGCATCTAAGAAGCAGCAGGTTGAATTATCTAGGTAGGCTGGCCCTGAGAAAAAACATCTTCTGACACACCAAAGATGGAACAGGAGAATGAATGAGGCAAGTATATGAAGTGGCAAGAACAGCATAAGAAAAAGAGCAGAAACAGATGACGTTGAGGAAAACTATAGTCCCAGTAGCAAATGGTAGTTTGGGTACAGAGTTAATGATATGGTTTCCTTCTTTCACAAGTGATGGTATTTCTTTTAAGTTTTTTTCCTTTAAATGTAGCTTTTTTTATATATATATATACACAGGGATTTTTTTTTTTTTTATATAATATGGAAAAAATAACACATTCTATAGGCAAAAATGGCATTTAAAAAAATCTGTACATAAAAATTCCAAAGGATAACAGGAATTTGGTACCCATCACTTCAGTATCCAGTCCTTCACCTGGTACCATTACAAATACAAAACACAGAATATGTGCAGCATAACTGAAGATACTGCTTGCCTGGTCCACATTCCCATTACATCAGNTTCTATAGGCAAAAATGGCATTTAAAAAAATCTGTACATAAAAATTCCAAAGGATAACAGGAATTTGGTACCCATCACTTCAGTATCCAGTCCTTCACCTGGTACCATTACAAATACAAAACACAGAATATGTGCAGCATAACTGAAGATACTGCTTGCCTGGTCCACATTCCCATTACATCAGCTCTCCTCAGCTTCAGCTGCATGTTTATTTCACCTCAAGCAGGCCAGCATTTCCTCTTAGGCAGGCTTTCTTTTGAGAGACAACTCATTTTACCTCCCAAATTGCTTTCATTCCCAGTGAGCCTTCCCTGCTCCATGTCGAAACTCCTCTGCACCCCAGACAGTGACTCCTAAAGTGGAGATGACAGACCTTCTGGCTAAGGGCAGAAATTCATGGCGTCCCAGGTTTCCAGCCAGAATTCTCCTCTCTCTACTCCACTCTCTGCATCTGAGTTATGCAGCAAGACCTCTCTCTGAGCTTTGGCACACTGAGAATGATGATTTCCATCTCCAGCAATTAATTCTTAATGTAAAAACAGTAGCCACAACAACTCCATACCAAGATTTGAGACCATCTGTTACTGTCTTATTAGTGTATGCTTTCTAGAGTGACCAATCTACATCATATCAACAGTGTGGTATGCATCTGTTAAAGAAATATTTTACTGCACAGGCTCTGGATGGGTTTCTGGTGTAGGGAAAAGATGCAAAGAAAGCCTAAACAAACACTGGATTATTTTAAGATGTATCTCTTGCTTGAGCAAATGTAAATAAATCTCACCCAAGACACAAGAAGGTGGAGTTACACTTTGGCTTGCCTTGGGAAGGCTGCTAGGAATAATTAGAATGTTTCAATTAACTAATTTTTAATGACCCATGTATGCACTTCATCCTTCACTTTCCCTAAGATGGTGTCAAGCTACTCCTCTATGCAGACCAGCAGGAGGGAAAGGAGGGATTTGTTGACTATGTCTTTGGAAAAAAAAAAGGCACCAGGACTATTGAGTGTCAATACTCATCTGAATGTGGCCATTTGGTATTTTACTGACAGAACTGAAAATATATCTGAATCTCAGACTTGTTGGGATGGCTAGGATGCAGGGATTATTTTCCCCTGAGGACAGATAAACAAGATGGATGGGCTTAACTCCGAATCGCCTAATGATCAAAATGCAAGGTAAGCTGTCATAGAGAGGGCTCTTCTCATCCTTGCTGACAGCATGAATTCTGCTGAATTATTTTTACTCTTTCCGATTAATGGGTCCAATGACTAATTAGTTCATGAATCTTGCTCATAAACAGCACTTTGATAGCTGCCTAATGTTCACTTTGAGAGAAAGACCTCAGTGATGTCAGCTGGAGATGTGCTTTCCAAGAAAACCTGTCCCTGGACAGTCCCACAGCTGGCAGTGGGTGCACAGATGCAGACTGGCCCTTACGGTGGAGTCACAATCCCAGTTGGGACCTCAGATCCACACTGCCCCACCGGGTAGGAGAAAGGGGGATTGCACCCAGCCTTTCTCCACAGGTTGAGAGCAGTCGTGTCACTGGCCTCATGTCACTATCATGACTGCAGTGTGGAGCAAACACATTTCTGTATGGCAGAATACCTTTCTTAATTAGAGAACCAGTCAGGATGGTAACACCCTTTCCTGATAGGACAATGGGTGAAAGCTGGAACATAGGAGGTTCCACATGAATATGAGAAAAAAACTTTTCCACAGTGAGGGTGACAGAGCCTGGAACAAGCTGCCCAGAGAGGTTGTGGATCTCCTTCTCTGAAGGCATTCAAAACCCACCTGGATCTGTTCCTGTGTGGCCTGATCTAGGTGATCCTGCTCTGTCAGGGGGATTGGACTAGATGGTCTTTTGAGGTCCCTTCCAGTCCATAACATTCTGTGAATCTGTGAACCACCAGGATGAACTATACAGCTCTCTGAAAAGACAAAAGCACACAAAGTAGACCCAGACAAGGGTTTGTTTGTCAAACTGCCCAAGACATAGTTGGTTGCACCAGAAGTAAGATGAGTTTTTTGACTAATACCTTGGATAATATCTCATTAAAAGGAGAATTATTTCATTACTCCCAGCTGATGCTTTCTACCTTGCCTGGAAGAGCTAGAATCAGTTTACTTTGTCATGACATCAGGAGAAAAAACATCTTACACATCTTTGTAAAAGCTGCTGTTCTCTGTAAATGCTCCCAGATACCAAACAACAGGGTCAAGGCCTGTACCTATTGCAAAAGACACATCAGCTTTGGCTTTATAGCTCTTCCAAGACCCCAGTAGTATGTTGGCATTGCTTCTTTAGCCATCACAGCATTTGGAAACTCTGCTGCTGAGGGAGTTAGTTCCAAGATGTATAGATGCATTGCAACACTATGAAAACTTGTTCTATGCCCACTGAGGGAAATTGTGTTGTTTGAAATGTTTGGCCAGGTAAACAAGAAGAGAAAAAGTGGCCATAGCCACTTCCTGAGCAATTCCTCCACTTACAGAGAACTAGCAGCACTTGCTCAGTTTCCCTCAGCCTACTAATTTTGAACTGTGGCCCAGTTTGTGCACAGATAAGAAGGTCTTAGGATGTCCTCTGTCATACCATCACCCACATGCCCAGAAGGAACTCTTCACGCCAAACAAACCATGGGTATTACCTGGGGAGAGTGTGACAAGTGACACTGCATACTCATCTCCAGCACCTTCACCTTGAGATCCAGCATCCACAAAGATGTCTTTCCAGCATTTAGGTCTGAAAATATGTCTCTGGATGCCATACCTCACAGAGTCACACATGGGCAGAACAGAGGGAAGAGACCTTAAAAAATCTATGGAATTGTCTTCCTTTGACTGACACTGATTATGTTGAAATGGAGAAAGGCCAAGCCCTGTGCATTTTCTCATCCCTGTGATCCAGGGTCCACACACTTAATTCACCTGCAACTGAGACCCCAGATTGATCATCCATTCTTCAAAGTGTAAAACACCATTCTGCTTTATCATAACTCATCAACTTCCCTTCTCACTTGTATCTCCCTTAATTACTATAAGGGCAGACCAAAATCTGGGAGAGGTTTGAATACCACAGTGCTCCTTCTCCACATGAAGACCTGTCCACCAGGGACCACCACAACACAGCTCCTGGCATGAAAAATAGATGAACACAGTGAGGGTGCAGACTGTCCTGATTCTTCCCTTAGCAGTCAAGCAGGTATCTGCAAGTCTGCAAAGCTACTGGCTTTTCTTTACCACCTTGCCACAAGCTAAGTATTATCTATGCCAAGACTTAAACCTATGAAAATTGATCTCAGTGGTGCTTTCAAAAGGGTGAGGGCAAAAAATCCTCCAGCTGGCATACAACTTGCTCACTCTCCCTCTTCTGCTCAATCAACAAAACCACAGGGATAGCCTCAGCCACAAAGACTACCACAGGTATAGGTACTACAAGTACTACAGTCAGTACACTGGCAAAATGTAGTCCCCAAAACAGCCTTTAAGACTGTATTGTCATAATGATGATGTTCCATTTTCTTCATCTGTAGAAAGAAAAAAACTGTGCATGAACATTCAGTCCAGAATTCTCTAGAGCTCAAAATTCAGCTCAGAAGAAAAACAGCACCAGCTATGCAGCTGGGACTACAGCAGCCTTGCCAGCTGTTGCTTTTGATGGCTTTTGTCTTGTGGTAGCCCAGTGCAACTGAGTAGCTGTGTCAAGCCTTGATACTGAAATACATGCAAGTTAACTTAGTCTTTGTGGTCTGCAAGTCATCCTGGCTCCTACTCATAGTGAGGAACCATTCTGGCAGCCCAGGGAGAGACCATTCACTCCAGGTAAACAACTGTGTCCAGATGATTTAGGAAAAGGGTAGCCTTTGCTAAAGACTGGAGCCCTGTTAGCTACCCAAAAACATGTCTGCACACATAAAAATGTCAAAGAAACATTCAAACTAAAAGTGCTTCTCAGCATTCAAATCTGGATAGCCAACTCTGCAAGAGTGCTGAAGAGGAGTTTTTGTGTAAGAAATTCTTCTTCAGCCCAGAGAGCTAGAGACTGGTAGAGAGATATACATTATTCAGCTCTGTTCTGTTCTGATGACTTGTTCAGCACAGTGGCTGCATTGCAAAAGGTAAACAGGTTTCTACCCATAATCTTGTTGTCTCTGAGCAGCAATCCATCTGTCTCTCATTTATAGTATCGTCTAGTGGTGTGTCTTCTTACCCAGGTGACACTCCCTTCAGATACTATTTTAATACCATTCAAGACAGACGAAACCCCAGATTTCCTAAGCAAATTTAAAAGAGCTATTTAAAGATAAAGATGCAGCAAAGCTGAAGCTAATACAGTAAAAATATCTCAGGAGGGTAGCTAATCAGAGAAATTACTGAGAAGGAAAATAATTCACCAGAAATCTCTACCAAATAAAATGAAATATAGCAGCTTCTAGTTAGGACACTATAGTAAGGGATATATGCATACAGAGGTATCCTGCTATTGTAAATTTCATTCTTAAGAGGCTACAGTCTACTAGTGAAAGACTGAAGTTTCACTCTAGTCTTTGATAAAAATATATAAGGCTCAATTTTGAAACTTCCCAGGAACCTGAAGCTTGTGCTGTCTTTCAGCACACAGAAGACAGAGAAGTCCATA